>JASWJB010000035.1:0-215266 GCA_032433595.1 Conoideocrella luteorostrata
CTACTCCGTAGCGTGGGAGGGGGGTATGTGTTGTTTCTTTCCTTCCTCGATCTGCTCATCTTCTTGATTCCTTTTTAGATCGCGGCCGCTCTGTCATGCAAAATTGGACGTCACAGCCCCACAGGGGTCTCCTGGGCAAGCTAGGCAAGGCACCTAGCAGAGCAGCTCACTCAGCCAAATTAGCTCTAATCTCTAATCACAGGGGGCACTGGCTTATTGTATCGACGACGTCTCCCCGCTGCGGTAAATGAGTCCGTGTGCATGCATGCCGAAATATGTACGGAGGACGGAGTACATGTTTTGATTATCACCATGTAATTTTATCAGAGATACAGAGCAGCAGCAGCTATGCCACATTCGGGGGCGTCATCATCATCATCGTCACAAGGTACAATTTGGGGGAGCCTCATCTCAAACAGCCACGGCTTTCTCTACTGCCCCCAGCTCCGGGCTGGCATGGCATTCCGAAGCCCGTCCCGTGACCTGAGAAACACGCCGGGTGGCTGCTGCACTTTGCGAATTGATCCAGAGACGGTCCGACGACATGTCTCACTCAGGAGGGCGCTTTCAATGAACAGCCGCATGTCACGGGCCAGCGGAACAGCATGTATGTATGTATTGTATGCGTTCTTTGACTCCACTGGTGATACTAGCATCGCAGCCGGTCTGATGTGCGCATAACGGCACGATACACTACTCCGTATACGAGGCAGGGTGGAGCAGGCAGGGTCAGTTAGGCAGATAGATCTCTGCTCTGCGCTTGTTATTGTGCGGCAGCCTAGCCCACCCAGCATTGCTGACAATGAGAAGTCCAAATCGAGGCCAGCATGGTGATGGCGGTTGGAATGTAGAGTTCCATCGCCCAGTAATGCCGTTTGGCATTGCATGGTCGACGAGCGGCGAACGGACGACCATGACATGATTCGGCAAACGCAGTTGATGGAGCTTATTACTCCGTAGTGGCCATCATATTGTTGGCACATTCGGTCCGGAGAAACTATGCATGCCGTGAGTTTTTTACCAACCGGTCCTAACTAACGTCATGACTATTGTACAACTCCCGGCGCACGTCTGGAATAGACTCTGGTCTCCATTCCCTAATCCACATGCCGCCCCAGTAATACCACCGGCAAGAAGAGCCGCAAAAAGAAGAAGTCTTTCTCTTTTTCCTTCCTCCTTCTTGAACAACTAACTGGTCCCAGTGCCCCACTACTACCACCACTACCACCACTCACCATAAAAAAAAAACCCCCCAATAAGTAAGGGCGCAGGGGTGTGCAACCAGCCCACTGCATAAACTGCTCCGAGGCAGTTACAGTACCGTCCCATCTAGCATGTCGGTTAAGTCATCCCTGGATTACTCCGTACGAAAGCGACACTCACTCGCATAACAGAGAGACAGAACTCCCGCTGTATCTGATTCAGCCTGGTCTTGCCCTGTCCCTTGGGGCCCCTTTAGCATCCGGCCCAGACTCTGGCTGGTAATGCAAGGGGCGTAGCGGGACAGGGGTGGACCTCTATTCTTTTTTAATAATAGCTGCCAGTCAGTAACTAGTACTAGTACGGTAGGTGAGCGGGTACATGCCATACAGTATCGTGTTTTTGAAACGAAACAATAGCTACCGAGGCGTGCATGATGCATAGATAAGATGGTTTTTTTCTTTCTTGGTTCACCGCTTATTCGTTGTTTCTTTTTAAACTTTGGTCAATGCTTTCCCTGACTGTCTGGGCGGGCTGCCAGCTAGCTAGCTAGCTGCTGTGCAGTACGGGGTGCAGCAGCAACTACGGAGCACTAGCTATGTACTCCGCAGGCAGCACGATACCATAGTATTACAGACGCCATCTGCAGGGCATGAGCGGCAGCAATGACCTTGGGATCCAAGATGCATAGAAGTGGTGCAGAAGATGGACGTAACCTGCGTTCACCGCTACAGTGCTGTTTCTTTTTTTCCACACGTACATACGGAGTGCTGTACGGAGTACAGAGTAGCTACGGAGTACTCTGCTCCGTATTGTACTAGTATGTTTGATTAGAAGGAAAGGCAGTGGCCGAACCAATGACGTGCATAACGCTATAGAGTGGCTAGTGTGCGATATAGTACAATATGCAGTCCACGTATTGTATGCACAGGACGGCTCGCCAATGTCGGTCGACGCATGTACAATAAATAATATGGGGCACTTGGCAGCCATGGCATGGCACGGAACATGGGACACGTTGAACACGGAGCAGCGACCATGTTTGAGGTGGTCCGACTCTCTAACTTATCGTGAAGGATGATCCCGTGATAGCCACCGCCTGGCCCTTACTACACACAAAGACGCCTACGGAGCACGGGGCAGAACGCAATGCTAATGCAAACTGCTCCCAGGGTCGGAAACCGTCTCGTCGCATCTTGACCTTGAGCAACAAAGGAACGGCAGGCAAAAGCAAAAAAAAAAGAAGAAAAAAGAAAAAAGAAAGAAACCTCCCGGCTTCTGACCCGGTTCAACGTGACATGGCTGTGCAACTAGGGTAATATTGAAGGGGCGGCATTGGAAAATGAGGCTGCAACCTGCAACCACGAGGACGGTGCGGAGTATCATCATCATCATCATCATCATTCATCATCACCGACTGCGTTACGCGGGCGCCTAGCCCGCCTTCTCACTGTCAGGCAGTGAACAAATACATCCCAAACAAACACAGGCGGTCGGCCCCCGCCCAGGATTATCGACACTTTTGATACTGCTGCCGCTGCCGTTGCGGTTTCAATGGCCTAGACCCTTACGATAGGATGAGCCGGCTCCTTGGGGAACGCCCAATCACCGATGTCATATCGGATTAAGTGACTTTCTGCGGCCGGCTCCTGCGACCCGCGCTGATTACAATACAAACCTCCTCCCCCTCCGGAGATTTCGATACAGACCCTACAAGGCATCTTGTGGCATTGATTGGTGAAGTAGTTCCGGGCGTCAGAGGGAAGAAACTTGATTCTGCACCCTCTTCCGCTTACATAGCCTCGATGATACATGGTCCATCGTGTTGCCAAAGGTCCCCCCCTACACTGCACACTGGGCTTCTTTATTGATCGCGAAGCACATGATGTGCTCGGTTCGTGCCCGCTGCTCATGAACCGGTTTGAGGGCGACCAAACTATTGATGCACCTACCATGTGCACGATCGAGATGCAGCCGACGAATAGCGGGAGGCTTGGTCATGATTGGCAGACCAATAGCGTCCCCAAGCGGGAAGCTGTTGAGAATCCTCCGCACTTACGGAGTTTAATACAGGAGGAATGGATGACAAAAGGCCCGCGGGGGCAAAATATAATCTAAGCGCCTCAATATTGGACGCCCAGAAAACTGGAATGGGTTCTACGCCACGGATGAGAAAGCCGTACCACTCGCTCTTTGCTCCATGCTCCCCGATATCAATAATTTGATGCACTAGCCATTCAGGACGCGATCCCATTTCATCAGCGGCAGGGCGCCGGGCGTTCAGGCTCGGGGGCAAATAATATTGTCGTGATGGGGTGGGTGTTTTTGTCTCGACGGCAGCTGCACTGAGCACAAATGACGCCGGGGGGAGACAACACTTCCTTGTTGTCGGGAAAGTAGCTTAGCTAGCTTTACAAACGCCTTTCACGATATGACGCCGCTTGTCCGAATGTACTGTTTCTGCGCATCATCATGGATGCATGCATCAGCCGGATGAAGGAAGGGTCTCTCGCCGATGTTGATTGTTTCACTCTGATGAAAGGGGACGCTGGGGTCGTCGGCGTAACAGACGTCACTGGCATCATACTGACGTACTCCGTTCGAAACGGAGGTTTTGTCACGTTTTCGGTGCCTTTTTGACTCTGCCTGCCTGCTGATCACTGCTGTATGTACTCCGTACTCCCCAGTTACAGAGTGCTCCCTATGTACAGAAAAAGAGTGCTTCATACTCCGTACTCCGTACAGGGTCCAACGCTGCCCGCTGCGTTTCCGTTTTCCGTTTGTCACGGCCAATATCGCTTGCCCATGACATCAACGTCTCAACCCCATGCACATTGACTCAGTCAGCACGGGGGCGGGTATGGAGTGCCGCCCGCCTTGGTTATTGGCTCGGCGCACAGAGCGATGATGTCGTTGGTTGGTTGGCTGGCTGGTTGCGTGGCTGGGGAAGAAAATGAGGCTGGCTTTGCCGCAGCTGGCCGCAGCTGGCTCTAGAACAATGGGCGGCGCAGCGCTACGCCAAACAAAGCAAAAGCAAAGACCGTCTGTTCAGTGGCTGAAAAATGGCCGGTGGGAGCTAAAAAAGCTTGGCGGCCGAAGAGAACTGACTGACTGACTGACTGACTGACTGAATGACTGCCGTGCCCGCGCCAGCGCAGCATGTCTTTACGATCTGCAGGTAGGCGATGTGGTTAGCAGCAGCGACAGAGGTAGAGCTTCGCTTCCCCAGTTCCCCAGTGCCATTGGGGATGGAGATCCCAAGTGGTCAATGACACTTGATGACTTGGTAGCTGGTAGCTGTAGCTGGGTAGTACGGAGTTGTGGTTGTAGTGCTGCGACTGTGCAATGACGCTGCTCACGGTACTCCGTAGGTAGTCCACTGTTCACGGTTCGCGGTTCACGGACCATGGTGGTTCACGGTACAGCTTCAACCTCGATTAGTTCGATCGTCAGACGACTAACACACTAACTAGCCATCTCCTCTTACAGTGCGAATGCTTCACTTTACCTTCCACAGCGAAGCCAATCTGTCCATCCGCACCACTAATCTCCGCAGTGGGCTCAGCCTGTAGCCCATAAGCACTCAAGCCAGGACCGGTCCCCCCCCCCCCCCCCCTCGGGGCAGCGTCCACCAACAAACCAGGAGGTTGCTTACTGCCAGTTGCCCTCTTTGGTCCGATGTCGAAGATCGAAATTATCCTACTCCGTGTTGTACAAAGAGTGGAGGGGGATATGACCCCCAAACCCACGAGAAAATGATCAGTTACACACGTCAGTAGTCTTGGGGTTACAAATGGCGATCGTTGAGAAGTTCTACCGCCCTTTGTGCGTGCTTTTCTAGTTAACCCGTACTGACGATCACCTCCGTACCTCATGAGGGGGGGGGCCAGTTGATCCTCCCAAATCCATTCAATTCCCGGCGATCCCGTCGCTAACGACCTGCCCTCAAACTGTCTGGGACCCTTTCTCTCGCGATTCTCCCTTGGCCACCAAAACCGCGTCGTGTCACTCGCCCTCCTCACACGGAACCCAGCATTCCCACGCTTGCCGCAAACAGGAATATCCTCGAAATCGCTTCCTCCGACGTCAATCTATCTTTCACATCACACCCCAAACCCCAGAGCATCATACTGTTTCATCCACAGGCCCTCGCCAAAGGCGATCTACACTCAGGAAATGCTCACGTTGCAATCGGCCCGTACAGCCCTGCAAAAGCACCCCAACGCCAGCAGTCGAGACGGGAGCTTATCAGCAGAACAGCGCACAGAAAATGTACAGAGGAGGCATGTAGGTATCAGCAGCGTATTGTGCTGTAACCACCGTAGTTACTGCACCGTATGTACTTGCTGACGCTGCATGTGCTTGTCCTCCATCGCCAGGATTGTCACTGTCGATCGCCTCGTAATCCAGCACACCTACCTCTTTGAGAAACCGGGCCGTATTGTATGCCCCAAAAAAAGTGAGGCCAAAATAATTGCCAAGTGACGGGAATGGTCCGCGGGGTAGTGGAAAACGATTTACAGACATCTCCGTAGACGTTGCGTCAATGTGTGCTCATGATGATGATGATGATTACTGACCAGCCAAGAGAATACCCCCCCAAATTTGACGGTGCCGTGCACGTCTCGCTACTTCCTGTACTCCGTACATGGTCGCCTTGCCTCGTAGGAGGAAAAAAAGCAACCTGCTGCATCCAAATTCCCCCGTACATGCACATCTTACATCAAGGCTGATCAGCAAAGAATATGCAAGATCGTAGTCCCAGCAGCCAAGCAGAGTAAACATCTCCGGCGTCCAGCCTGTCCCAGACCGTGGTGTACTCGTTGCAGGTTACTTTCCTCCCATCCAATCGCGCTCACAGCCCGCCATACAATCCAAATGCAACACGTCTCGCCCTACCTTGCCAATTCATCATCTGCCAGACCTTACATCCAATTCTTGGGTAACAGTTGGCCCGCCCTGCGTTTGTGTGCGGCGCCTGCCGAGACCCCGAAACCCCATAATGTCAGCCTCACACAGTCCATCAACCACCACCACCACGCCCTGCAGAACTTACCGCCCTCTGATATTACAAACTGTGCTGCATGCACAGCGCCGAATATGGCTATAACTTCACTCTCGGATTAATTAATATGCATTGTTGGCTATCGAACGCCTTGCTATTGCTTGGTGCACCACCCTAATATCATGACTCGTGTGGTAAGACTTAAAGCCTGTAAACATCATGCACAGTGGCGATATGAATGACATGTGATGCTTAATGCTCCGTAAGGCTTCCCTAATCGCCTGTGCGAAACGGACCCAACAAAAAATTTGCTTCGATCACACGCAGTTCAAGAATTTCAGCTTTTAAATCCACAAAAAGATATTGACTCATCAGTTGATACCTAGAAGGAAATGTCTGCCTGGAATCAAAAGATCCCATCATCAGTTAAACTATAGGGTAGCGATTCCAGCCAATCACATGTCGGCACGTCTTGCCACAATCTAATAAAGTCTCGCGATGATTACCAGACGGCTGCCTGGACAATTGCGAGCATCGCAGAGCCGTTGAGGCGTCACTAGGCATCCACGACAGGCCTCACGAACTGCTCCGCCCACCCTGCCGACATGTTCGGCTAGATATCACTGCTAATGGAGGTATTCACTCATCACGTTTCTCAATGCGACCCGACCATGACCAAGCCTGCCAACGATGTTTATGTCTGCACAACTGGACACGGCTGAGTTGTCGTCGCACAAGAACACTTGTACAACAAAACGGCAACAGCTTGATTAGGTTGCATGGGGTACAGTAGCACAAAAACGCCGCAGTTTCTATTGTAACGGTTGTACTATAGTTGCTGTAGCGGATTGTCTCGACACTGCGTACGTCGTGTAACATGATTCCTCGTCTCTATGTGATAAAATATGCATACTGTATAACCGAGCTTTATAATGGCTGTATAACCCGGTTGCTGGTTGCTATCTGAGGCTTTAATTTGCAAATTCTCCATTGGTTGCTTGAAGAAATTCCGCATGATAAACCTGGTTAACTATCTCGTGCACCCTCACCTTAATATATGCGCCAATGCATAGCCTCTTAAAATCGTAGCCTGCATCACCACCCCGAACGCCGGATAAACCAAAAAATGGTGGGGTCTATTTCTCAAGTTCCCGTTCATCGCCTTCCATTAGTGGCTGCACTTCGTGAAATGAAGAAAGGATGCTTGAGTGCCTCGCTGGGCGTAATCCTCTTGTCGGGATTCAGAGCCAGGCACTGCTCCAACAAGTCGACGAAATGATTGAGATGCCTTGCTTCAGCATCATTCATCCCTGTAGATGCTGCGTGCAAACGGGTACGCAGGTCGCGTGCTGGCTTCACTACTGCTAGTGTTCTTATGGCCGTCTAGTAGATGCACATGTTAGTATTCGTCATTAACATGCTTATCATGGAAAACAGGGGCGTCAGCCAACGCAGAACTGAGAAAGCCCATGATACTTCTTAAAGGAGCTAGTATTGGAGTAGGCTTAAGGAGGCTCCAAACTTTTGGCGCCGGCCTGCTCTGCGACCGCTCAACTATTGTAGCCTGTCAGGATTGGGGCTGACCTGCAGAATCTGCACCCGCGACCTCATATGCGACCGCGAGACCGATGTTTACCAACTGGCCGACAGTCATTCTCTAGGCGCTGACAGGAATTGACAGGGATTGGAATCCGTCAAGTATATCCCCACGATCTTCCCTCTTGTTAAGGTCGCATATGAGGGGACCTCGGCGCCTAAACGGGTGACTGCCGCCGACAAAAGCAGCTCCTTATGGCCGGACCAACACGACCAAAAATAGATGAGCTCAGGGGCAAGATATGAAAATGGCCCGTTGGCGTTGGATCCAATGTAATGTAATAATGCCAATGGGACAAAAAAAAAAAAACCCCCCGGAGAGCAAAGAAAAAAAAAAGGGAGTCAACTAAAAGCTAAAACAGTGACAGAAATAATAACAAAATGAAATTAACGTACCTTTCCCAGAATTTTGTCACGCTCGACACTCACAAAGTGACCCTGTTCGTCAAAATGCGCTGCTGAAAGCTGCCCTCGTCGAAACAGCTTTGGTGTGAAGCGGCCGCGAATTTCCATAATGGCTTTAAGCATTTGGTTGTTGCTGTCGCCAGTGAACAAAATTTTGCCTGTATACATTTCGTACAGCGTACATCCAATAGACCACATGTCGACTCCGTAATCGTACGGCATGCCGAGAATGATTTCCGGCGCACGGTAAAATCGACTGACGAGATAGGGCGTGATCTGATTGTGCGCAGTCGCAGCATCTGACCTATCAATCGCTGTCCCCAGATCGCAAATTTTGAGTACGTTTCGTTGTTCGTTGACAAGAATGTTGTCAGGTTTAATGTCGGCGTGTACAATGCTGCATTTTCTCATATGAGCCAGAGCAACAAAGATTTGGTATGCATAGGTTCTCGTAGCTCCCAGGTTGATGCCGACATTGTTGCCAAATTTGCGCAAGACCTCTCGCAAATTCATGCTGAGATTCTCAAATGCCATACACAAATGCCCACGGTAGTCGAAATGCCGCTCGAATTTGACAATATGCTTACGGTTTTCAGGATCAGCATCATTGAGTTTCTGCAGAATGGCAATCTCAGTGTATCCACCTTTCCGAAGAGCATCATTGTTTCGCATCATCTTGATGGCGACGACCTGCCTGGTGGTAATGTCAACGGCTCGGGCAACGCCGGAAAACATGCCCCGTCCAAGAGTAGCCTGAACTTGGTATCGACCATTGAGAACCTCACCAATTCTGATTTTGTAGTACCCATCCTTGTCATCACCTTCGAGAATACCACCCTTGTCATCTGCCTGTGATGCTTGAGTGTCCGCGTCGGTTGCCTCGACCGCCTTGACGTGCTTGCTTGCATACTTGTCAACATCGATATCGTCGGCAAACATATCAAAATCCTCCTCATCTTTATTTGCGGCTGAATCAGTTGTGCTGATCTGTGGACCGTCGTCTCTAGTCTCGACTGTCTCTGTTATGGTCTCGCCATGTAGGACGGTCTGGCCATGTCGGAGTTCGTGTCGACGCTCATCCTCCTTCATGTCTGCTGTAGGGTCATAGTTGGCAGCGGAGGGTCCGTCCTCATCATCACCTTGGGCATCGTTATGAGTATTCATGAGATCTTTATCGTCAAGTACATCAAGTGCACCACCAGGTGATGGTCCGGGTGAGCGTGGCGAGGCGAATTCTGATGAATTAGCTTCGGCTATTTTAGCTGTGAATGGGGATAGGCACGTACCAGAGCGAGGCGTTCTGGGGGTCTCGCCATCAAAAGAGCACTTATGTGGCGTGTCTGCTTGAGTTGATGCAGGCGATGCCCCGCGAGCAACTTTATCGGTGGCAACTCCTACAGCATGAAGAAGAAGAGGTGTGGCAGAGCTAGACTTCGCCAGTAGTTCTTCGCGTCGGCGGCGACGACGTTCTATTTCTGCATCCTCGTCAATCTGCTGAGGTTCTTCATAGTCTTGTTCCGGCTCTGGTTCCGGCTGCTTGGGATGGTTACTCCGGTCTGTGCTTTCTTTGGCACTGACTTTCTCTTGCACAGCTGCGTTATCACGGGTATGGGATTTATCTCCTACAAACGAGTGATTGAAAGAATGACTGTGTCTGTGGCCAGAATTTATATCATCGTCGTACCGAAGAGTCTGGGTCGAGCCGTGATCATCATACTGTCCTTCTCGCACGTATCTTCCCGTATCCGACCTACCGAATCGTTTTGTTGTGCGAGGTGACCGGCTTCGAGGGCGGGGCTGCCTGTCGGAATATCGGGCATCTTCTCCATCACCGTATCGACCACGATCTCTACCGCGCAAGCGGCCACCGTCTGGTTCCTGTTCATCATTATAGCGCCGGCCATGGTGGCCGGAGGAATATGAAGTCGGCCGATCTAGGTCATCGTATGCAACGCGTGACCTCCGGTATTCATCCCTTCGAGAGTTGTCGTAGCGGGATCGGACATATCTGTCGTCACGGTCTCGTCCCCGGCCAAACGAGTCTCTGCCGTCGTGCGGGCGTTTGTGACCGCGGGGCGAGCGGCTTCGGCGGGAAGAGCCGCTGTATCTGGAAGCAGAGTCGTGATCTGGAGACGACTGTCTACTTCGGTTTCTGTCTTGGCGGTCAATACCGTTTCCTGAATGGCGCGCGAGTGAAGTTGCCTTCAAGTCCCTAGTTCCATCCTCAATAATTTCGCCTTCATCCGAACTGGATGCCATTGTACGCGTGCTGGATCCTGGACAGGACCCTAACAAGTAGCAATAGGTAACAGTGTCAGCAATGCGATCAGGAACAACCAGTGCGTGAGCAGGAGAAAGAGTCCAACCGGATCAGCGTTGACTCGTCCAGCCTCAGGTCATTTGGCTTCCCGAGAAGCGTGAGCGAGGTGCTAAACGACCAGGAAAGTCCCTGCTTATGCGGAGGTTGCTTCTAGCTTGAAGATAATATGAAACAACACGTGGATGAAAAGATAGGCAGCGAGTTGCGAGATGTCTTGCGTGAAGAAGCCGAGCAATGGCAAGAGTTGAGCCATAATACAGAGAAAGTATGGAGTGGAGAATTCGCGGCATACTGATTACATAATGATCTAACTGGGTCCGTGGCGGAGCATGCTCCAGCATTTCAAGGTTCAATTGCACATACAATGTTCAAAGTTGTAGCTTCCTGTCCTGCATGTATTAAGGAAGGGACTAACAAAATAGTATTGCGAACACGGCTGCAACACAGCGCCTAAACTTGGGAGCACAGTCCTGCCATTTTTGCTAATGTGAATGTTCCTGGACGTCAAATATGGAGCGCGCGTTAAGCTGCTGAATTTCGCACAGCTCGTGATAATTAATAACTATGGCGCCAGTAAGTTTAAGTAAGTAGAATGCATCTCAATGCACTATTTAAGCAAAGGAAAAAGGGGTCTTTTTTTTCTTTTAATAGAAAGGAGTAGAAGAGACGAGTGCTGTGGTTCGGTCGCTGTGCCCCCCCCTATTTGGCTGCTGCTGCGATGCAGGCGGCTGTCGTGAGACGGCAAGCTGCCTCAAGTACAGGGCGGCTACACCCTCGGCTCCTTATCCTATTTTGCCCGGGCTTTCAGACTCGAAATGAGCTGCTATTATGATGTTGGTTCACAGAATTGGATTTACAAACTTATCGACGGGCCAAGGCGGCACGGCTGATACAGATAGATTCGTGTGCAAATATGGTGCAAATCCGGATCCCAAGTCCCCAAACTCATTGGCTGACGAGAAACCAGCGTCATTCTTGTTCATGGATTGAAAGGCCATCCAAGAGGGACTTGAGGGCCGCCTAAGAAGCAAGCGAAACATGTAAACAAGCCCCTACTGCCAACAACCACTGCCCGAGCACAGTCATCATCATCGAAATGGAGGACTTTAACTTTCCGATCATGCTTATCGTCGAAAGCAACAACACATTCATCGACCACTTCAGACATCACTAGCTAGAAGAGTGAAGGCAGTACCGGCTCCGATGCAACGAAGCCTTTCTCGCCAGCAGAGTTTCTCCCCGACGACATTCCTCAAGCGAGAATATGGACATACGGTTACAACGCAGACGTTGTAGCATGCAAGTTGCTCACCAATGAGGGCCGGATTGGCGATGCCTTATCAGACTCTACGGATTCTGTCTCGCTGCTATCCCTGTGCTGATTATGAGAATATGCGGTCTACAGAAGCTGTCTGCCTCATGTGCAAGCAATCTTGCGGCACAACGACCCCAGTGATGATGCAGATTTGCATTGTAAATCCGACATCTTACAAAATATAAGAATGTTCCATCATTACGGCGTCGAATTAGAGCTTGCAGAGAAGTTTCTCACAGATAGCTTACGCCTATGCGAAGAAATTGCAGGAGAAGATGACGAGGAGACACTCGCATGCTGCTGGAATCTTTCACATGTGCTGTGTGATCTACACCAATTAGACGAGGTAGAGAACTGCGCACTCGGGTGCTCAATGTGTACATGAAAAGCCGTGGAAAGGATGATTCTAGGACGTTAGAGAGTGTGGCCCTCCTGACACACCTCTATGCTGAGCAGAATTGGTTTGAAGAGGCAGAAAGTCTTCTGGTGGAATCCATTGAACAGAGCAAAAAATTGTCGGGCAACGACCATCTTGCCACGCTTAATCTTATGGCTAACCTAATAACAATGTGTGGAGGCTCAAGCGCACCACGGTTTGAAGAAAGTCTCGCACTTATGGAAACAGTGGTGAAAGGCCAGCTGCAAAAACTAGGTCCGATGCATGCTGACACTCTTGAAAGTATGCTCTCGTTGTCATGGAGTTACAGAAATCTCAACATGCATGACAAAGCTCTGTCATTGGCTATTCAAGCATTTGAAGGTAGCTAAGTCAAGTTTGGACCTGACAGCATAATTATGTTGAGAAGAATGGATGATGTGGCAGCTACGTGTTTGCGCATGGGCCGACTTGAAGACTCCGAAGTCCTATGGGTACGATAAATAAAATACTTGAACGAGGCTTTTGGAACTACTTTTCAAGACATTGGACCTGCAACTTCTTGCCTCGCCCACATGTATTTTGATATGGCGCGGTGGGAAGACGCGGAGAGGCTCTGCAGGGGAGTGTTGAAGTTGAACAGAGGATATCGGGGATAAGATCATCCGAAGGCTCTGTATTCAATGGAGTTCCTTGGTAGCATCTTGTGCAAATAAGATCTCTTCGAAGAAGCCTTAAGCGTAGGACAAGAATGTTTGGAAAGAAGCATTAGGGCATTTGGTGAGAGCCATGAGACTACGACAGATATCTGGGAGATGATTGGGTTGTGGGAATCCTATATGGAGCATCCAGGCGTGGTGCATGCAAAAAGGAGGATTGGCCAGCAATAGTTGGGATCGAGGAAGACTGTCAATACTACAAATACGTCGAGATAGTTTAGTTCTAGTCGAGTCAGCATTTGAAGTATGAGACGTTTGTTCCCATCCCCGATCGAATATCACCTCGCTTTATGTCTTTCATCGTGTCGCTGAATCAATTCGAATTCGTAGAGACTCGTTGGCGCAGCCTTAAAACAACGCTCTATTTCTTGCCGCTCTTCTTGATTCCTTGGGACCCAGTATTGAGAGGTCCCTTCTTGCCGGACATCTTTTCTCGAAGTTCCTTTTCATCCTTTTGCGCTACTTAAGCAGTTAGAGGGAACTCTAATAGGCTTGAGATGCTCATACACACTCTAGGGACAGATGCGTTCACGAACCTTGCCTCTTCTTTTCCGCTCGTGCTCTGGCCTCAGCGGCATCATCATCATCAACTTCACCTGCCTGCGACTTTGGTTTTTTCAGCGGCGGACGTTTACCACCTGCCAGTGTATCCCGTCAGCACTCATATTGTATATTCGACCAGTCTTGAAAGCCTGGTGTTCGCTGATTCCGCAATGAAAAATGTAGTTGCAATTGCACTACTGACCTTGTTTGTCCAGGCCGCCCATGATGTTGCGATGAGATAACACCCTTTAAAAAAAGTTCGTATTATATATGACAGGTTGGCGATGTCAGGGATCGTCCGAGGTCTCGGTAACACTGTTGGTTGGTTGCCTGTAGGTTCTGTTGGCTACGACGGCGGGAGAAAATTATCGACGCTTCGCGAAGCGGGCGAGGAGGGACAGGACAGAGATCCCAAAGTCGGCGGGGGTAGAGTCACTCGGAAGGGAAGGTGGGGGGAATGATCTGCTTCGGGCTTAGTCTTGTTGTACGGTAACTAACTAACCAATTAGTTCATTCGTGGTGGAAGAAAAGGGTGAGAGACTGGAGTTGACCGAGACTACTGTGGTAAACCATAATGCAATCGCAAAAGCATATTTATGATATCTAGACTTATTAAGGGGACGAGTGCGCTGTAGACACTGCCGAAAAGTAGCACGGCCACATTGGTGGAATTTAGCAGCCTGAGACAATCCCAGCCTGGTTGACATGGGCGTTGAATTCGGTAGGATGGCCATCCGGCATTCTCAAACGCATTTGTAGACGATAGTATTGATACCGACTCGCAGTTAGCTACTGTGAGCACGATAGCCTACCCTGGCTCTCGGAGACCGATACAATTTTGTAGTACTCCGTAAATGATCTGATGATGTGAACTTGAATTCGATCTCCACTACGGAGTACAGAGTACCACGACTCAGTTAGCCGCCAATGCCAATGCCGCCGCCGCTGCTATCCCGAAGAAGTCGCTCAGGTACCGCTACTTCTAGTAATTACATACCAACAAAGTGTCGTGTCAACCTCTGATCTAGGCAAAAGGGTAACTAAGAGCCATCTGCCGTTGTCGTCAATGGCAAATTGCCAGACTTGGAGCAAATCCCAGAGGCGACAGACATGCAACGGGCGATAGTGGAGAATCGGAGGAAATTACGGAGTACTCTTTGGTGATTTACCAACCAGCACAAATCAACAGCCCACAATCAACGTGATGAGAACGTCGCTCACGCTTGCACATGTCAGTCCCAACAATTTCGGGATAGTCAACACGCGCTTCCTTCAACCACCAACATCAGGAGCTGCAATTTTATTTTCGCATTGCACGGAGTACATAAGTAGCAGTCGCCACCAGATTCATTCTCAATTTCGACATGCTAGCCATAATTTCTCCCGCGACGTAGCACCGATTCCGCTCTGAACATCACAGCAAGATGGGTACAAAATCACAATCAAACGGCACTCGCAAACGTCGCCCTTCCACCGCCGCCGAGTCTATCATCAATACTGCTAAAACCCTTCCCGCGAAGGCGGAATCGACACTTCTTCTCTTATGGGACGACCTCCCGTCCTGGCGCCGTGACAATGTCTACATCCAATCCGGCTACCGTCAAATCCGCGCCTCCTACATGCACTGCTTCCAATCCCTGTTTTATCTTCACAACGAATCCGTCAATATCTGGTCGCATCTCATTGGGGCATTGGTGACCATTGCGTTTTCTGCGTACGGCTACTACGTTCTTCACCCCCGCTATGAGCAAGCTACCTCAGCGGATGTGTTTGTCTTTGCCTGCTTTTTTGGCGGTGCCTTTCTCTGTTTGGGTATGAGTGCGACGTTTCACGCCCTGGTGGATCATAGCAAGGATGTGGCCAAGTGGGGAAACAAGTTGGATTATACGGGGATAGTGGCCTTGATAGTGGGCAGTTATGTGCCTGCCATGTATTATGGATTCTTCTGTAGACCGGCTCTGATGTCGCTGTATCTCTACCTGGTGAGTCTACTACTATAGGTATCCAGGAGAACTAACATGCTATTGAGTTGAGGTGAGCTAATGTATTCGGGCAGATTTGCATCTTGGGCATTGGATGTGCTGTTGTCTCATGGGTTGAGCGTTTCCGCACCCCTCAGTGGCGTCCCTATAGAGCGGCCATGTTTATTGGACTCGGTGTTTCTGGTATCGGCCCTTGTTTACACGGGATGTCCATCTTTGGATACTCTGGGCTCGAGGATCGTATGAGCATCAGCTGGGTCATCGCGCAAGGCATCATGTATATATTTGGCGCAGTATTGTATGCGGTAAGTGTGTTGCAGTATTCTCGTGTTGATTTGACACCAGCCCGCGAACAACAGTTGCTGACCGGACGTAGATTCGATGGCCGGAACGCAGTTTCCCGGGATCATTCGACATTTGGGGCAGCTCGCACCAAATTTTCCACATGTTTGTTCTTTTGGCCGCCGCAACGCACTTTTACGGAATGGCCAAGGCGTTTGATTATCACCACAGCCTGAACGGATCGCAATGTGCTTTTGAGTAAGCAAGTGCCGACGGATTTCCTTCATTCCAACGTCTGCAAATTGCTTCAACCAGGGGAGTTGTCCAAGCCGAGGTCCATTACCCTTACTAGGCCAGACGCCATTGCCGCGGCTGCCCAGCATCCATATTCTTCGTTCGGGTTCCATTCCACTGTGGTGATTCTGGAGAGAGGCTCATAGACGATACCTCGTGTCGGGTCCATGACGCCGCCGACCTCGTCATCTTCGTTTCCCTCGGCGACATCAACATCGGATTTTTTTGGTCTCTTTGGCTTCTTAGACAGCGGGACCCTGACCTCCCCTTTTGCACTACGACCCTTCTCGATCGCAAAACCATGAATGATGCGCGATGCACCACGCTCAGCGGCAGGAGAATCCTGGGTAAATAACTCTTTGGGCCGATGCTCATGCTGGAATAACCGCAGACGAGTAGTCGCTTCTCGACGACTATGGAACAGCTCAATCTGCGGATTTAGGCACCATAGTGACCCGTCCGTCGTACCTATCAGCAAGAACGGATGCGTACGTCCCACGGCCAAGCTTGAACTATAGCTTTCGCCAACAAAGACTCTCCGCACAACAGGGAAAAAGCTCTGATGCATGAACCCAATCAAGGTGTTTAGTGCATTAGCGGACGGATACACCGAAAAGAAACCCTGAGAATGATCACTATATGCCAGCATATTGGTTTGCCAGCTCACTGCGTTTGTTTGCACCTCGGTTGTCTCATACGTTGGACGACTCAAATCTACCAGCTTTGTCGTGCCACCAATGGGCGTCGACGCCACGAGAAACGGCTGCGAGGGATACCCCGTAGCGATGTCGACAATGAGGCTGTGATGAACCGGATGCCGTGACACCATGAACTGAGGATAGACGGACCATAATGCGATGGAGCCATCGGAGTAGCCTACAACGAGTCTGTTAAACGTCGCCCATGCTATCGCTGTAGCTTTGACACTGGCTTCATTTTCAAGCTTGAAGGATGCTTCGCCACGTAGAATATGATCTGATAAAGTCAGCAAACAGTAGAATAGAGTAGAATAGAAGGCATGGTCAATGCTTACCAAATGATCCATCTTCTCTTTCGTCATTACTTATAATACATACTTGACCATCGCCACACAGTACCGCAAGATAGTGGATTGTTGAATAACCCCTAGACATTGGCACCGGGCACCACCTCACTCTTTTCGCGCGACCGAAGTCCAGGCAAACTGTCTTGCGTAGTTGTGGTGCTTGCGGTGACGGACGAAGCACCCCTCCTACCTGCTGCCCTTCACATGCCCACACCTGCACTGTCCCATGTTTCTGAAAGTCCGGCTTCTGGTGTTCTGTTTCATAATCGAAGCTTTCCTGGTCAGAATGAGGTATCACAGCGAGAGCAAGCAGCTGCACGCCATCACGCTTAGGACACCAGTCCATCCCCGTCACAATGCCACCCGCATCCAGTATCCAGCCTGTAGGTATCTTCTTCTCCGAAGTGTCGTCCTCGTACGGCAGCCAGCTTTGCGATAGAGAATATGAGTCTCCTGGATGAAGAACCAGTTCCTTTTGCACATCAAGTGGCCCCATGAGCAACCGCAATCCCAATCTAGGCTGTTCATACGGCCTCCTTTCGTCGTCAAACAAGGCCGTGTAAGTCGTGGGCGTAGCAAACCCATCCGCGGCAGTCATCTTCCGAGTTGACCATCTCTCTGCGAACTGTGCCTCCTTTTTAAAAAAATCGCCCGCCCAGGGAGCCGTATCGGACAGGCCCTTCTCGGGGGGCGTATATTTCGGCGGCAAGACAGGCCATCCAGCCCACCGATCCAGTAGTCTCTGCGCGAGGCGGATGTTCTCCAAACGGGGACCGTACCATGCGTTTATTAGTGGCTGGCCGCGCATGGTCCTATCATACGGACCGGAATACCCCTTCAGAGGGGTATCTGTAGTGACGGACTCGACTTCCAGGTATCCACGTGATTTGACCTTGGGAGGCGCCTTACCCTTCTTCACGCGTTCTCTGCGAATCGGGGTGGTGGTATCGGCGGGGCGATCATCCGATGCTGGCGACGAGGGAGCTTCTTCCTCTTGGGAGAAGTCCTCATCGTCGGGAGAGCTTACGGCGGAGGCGTCATCAGAATTTTCGGAGGAGACAGCGCGCCGGCGTTGACGGGCTGTTGCTTTTTGAGACGGGGCCGCATTGTCCGGTTCGCTGTCTGAACTGCTCTCAAAATCATACTTTTGAGGTGTGTAGTTTTTAGTGCGGTTTGAGGTGCGGGTTCTCATGGTGGGATGAGATGCGCATGGTGCTGTTGCTGCTGATGAGTGAGGATCAATGAAGTGTGGTGAGTCTCGGTGCATCCATTTGGTGGTGGAGCTTGGCTTAGGTTTTTCGCAGGGTCGGGCGAGAGTGCGGCTTGGTGGTGGGGCATATGAATGAAGGTTTCTGAGAGATCCAGATGATGAGATCTGTGTGTTGAGTTTGTACGGTTGTGTGCATATCGTAAATTTAGGGGTTTAAATCGATCGAAGCGATAAATTCGAGAGTTGATGAATTGCTCATTTATGAGGTTTGTTGGCGAGATTTTTGCCGGACCCGTCTTATCACATGTTGTGTAAGACTCCGCTCACCTCACTCACTCATTAAACCCAGCAGGATGAGTGTATGAACCCTATTCTTCATGTTGAAACCGAGTAATTAGATGACCCTCGAAATCGGACGCGTCGGTCTCATTTATATATTATTTTCTAATTATGTTTTCATGATTCACCTCATTTAGCACGCCGTTTCTGATCTAATCATGCGTTTTTTCCACGATGTCGCTCATTCTGGGCGCAGCATTGGTGACGCGGGGTCTTCAGTGAGACAGTCCCAAGTATCTCGAAGGAGCATCAACGAAATTGTCTCTGCTGATGCTATCATCAGAGAACTGAAGTGTTTTAGCGTATTCTAGCTATCAAAGAAATGAGGACCCGAATTCGAGAGAATATTTACAGCGGTCGAGTCGTCAATAAAAGCAAGTGTGTCTTGATGTGGCGCAATTGTCCGCGACACTTGGTGACTATGTTCTCTCGTCGCTCCTGGCGGCGTGGTGGGCCGCATTCTTGCTTTTGTCGAACACAGTCCGAAAGACTAGAGACAGATATACGCCTCTCCATTTCTCAAATAAGGCGGCTGTGTAGCCTAGCCAAGAGAGATAAATGGACGTGATAGTCGCTCACTGATGCTGAATGCTGGATGCTGAGCGACCAACAGTACAGTACCCAGTAGTAATTTCGAGCCACTGTTTTTTGACTCGAAATTACTAGAAGCCACTGCAGCAGCGAAATGCTAATGGAATACGGAGAACAGGCGCCCCCACCTTCCGGGCTGCCAAGGCCGCATTGTTCTGGTACATTCGGGGTTAGCCCGCTTGGAGGCTGCACAAATGCCCTGACTCCGTAGTAATGACATGGATGCGTCGAATTATTCCGGTCGTTATCTTACCTTGCGGTTCTCCCGCAAATGATATGCATTTGCCCTTTCGAGAAGTAGTTGCCTCTGAGGAGTGCACAGTAACGTGCAGTAATGGGAGGTCTGAATTACCTGCCACGCCTCACTTGTAGCTACTATCTGCCGAATTCGATCGGATTGCAGCTCGCCATCAAATTCTCCCGCCTTGAAGACACTGAAGCCATCAAATAGAAATAGACCGTACCTAGCCAATCTTGCAAAACGAGTGTTGAAAGTAAGGGCTGCATGCTGAGACAAGGGCGGCCGGCGCACGGCGGTGGCAGTCCTGCGAAGAGAGTACGATCACTACCCAACTTTCGGTCAAGATTGCCAAGAATATAGTTCGTGGATGCTTCGCCCCTTTCATGTCATATATCGCATTACAATGCGCTCGTGTTCCTGGGTTTAGGCAGAATGTGCTCCGTGAGCTTCCCGTGGCTTTGATTTAGAAGGGCGGGAACTCACGGCTATTGGCAACCTGGCCAAAACTGCGTGAAGCCCACCCACCTCCATTGTTTCAGAAACGATCGGTACTTTCTGCTAGACTCATCAGACATGCCCTCCGATGCGTTGTGATTAGAAAATTCTCGGACGTTGCGGAGCCTGTGTTTGGTGATCTGGCGGAGTTGATCGACGTTGAAGCTGTACCCTGAACCAACAGCGTTGAGCTCCCTCTCACTCATAATTGGCTTTGGGAGTGGACTTCCAGGAAACATTAGTACCCGTTAGAAAGAGCGCAGGGGATTGCGGTACCTATTCAACGTTTGTGAAAATAGAGGTCTATCGCTCCGTCAACGGACCGAGAGATACTTCTATTTATACAGACGTTGCAAGAGAAGTCAGCCAACAATAAGAGTAGCTTGAGCATCGGAAAATACAGGCTTGCCCGTTTCCACGTGACGATGAGTCTCCTTAAACTCTCCTGGAACGCTTCCGATGATCTGTAGTACATGTCTAGATCCCGCGGGCTGATGTTTCCAACTCTCTGAGAGCTGTCGCCGCAGCACGGCATTAGTTATCGCGACGCCATGTTCGTGTTTACGCTACTACTCGCAGCTCTCCTGGCAGAGTTCTTCGGAAAAGCACTCACCAGAGCCCAATTTATCCAGCCGCCGCCCCGCTCGAAGGACTCCTGGCAGGACAACCCAAGATATCATCTAGGGAGCACAGTTGACTTTGCGTGGAAATCCGACGACGCTACCTTGAAGCTCTTATTATTTATAGAATACCCCAAACCCTCGCTTCCTAGCAAATGCAAGGGGAAGCGATATTGGCTGAAAAGTATAAACTTACTCCCCTTCTAATCCTACAGAGACTATTGCAGAATCTGGAGCTAAGTAGCCACATCGTCTTAGAAAACATCACCAGCGAAACGACCAATTTTCACTGGACTACTGATCTGTTTGGCCGCGAGCTGATTGTGCCGCCGCACGATGATGCCGTCAGCTATTTAGCGCTTGCGGACGAGGCCTCCAGGACTATCAAGTACTATTCGTCCTTCTTTAATATATCCCTAACCAACAACCAGTCACCGTCTGGGCGTTACGACAAGCTACAAGATCCCGCACCGCTACCAGAATCAGGGCTTTCTGCAGGAGCCACCGCCGGAGTTGCGGTTGGTGCGACTATAGGGACCATCGTTGGTGCTGGTCTCGCATGGTCTTTGTGGAGATGGAGGAGGATTCGAATGCGGTCCCGGCAAACACTGGTACGGTCTGAAGGCTACAAACCTAAATCGGGGCGACGGACCGAGCCGGTACATGAACTTGCAGGCTAAACACGATGGTGCGATGTGGAATCCTTGGTTGGGACTAAGAGAACTAGAGGCGCCGAAGCAGGTACCCAGAACTGTTTGACATAGCAGGTGTAATAGCCATGGAGTTATGTACATTTGTATAAGTGCATGACGGTATGTAATGTACACAAATACGTTAAAATATTATACACAAAAGCGACTCGAAGAGGTTCACTGTCATTGTCCCCGTGTTTTGGAAGTAGGCTAGCCACGCTCACTTCGTTTCGCACTCTCAAGACGTGTGTATCCTGCGGCGAAACAAACTAGGGGGTTCTACAAACTATCCAAGTCAATTTTTAATCTTAATCAATCCTTGACAGCTTTGCCTGTTTTATGCCAGGATGAATGCTGTTCTTGATGAGCTCTACGGGAAGGCGGCCGCTCAGGACTACTGGCCCATGTCGCGACGTAGCTTCCGGCTCAGACCTTGCCGCAAAAACACAGTATTATGTAGCTGCATATGGGAAAGCAATTGCATCGCTTTGGTCTCTGTTCCTATGGACCAAAGTCTCGTTTTGTACCTCAGTAGTAATGTCCACGTAGTCCAGGCAGTCTAACAGACCGCTAGTTGAAATGATAAAGCTAACAAAGTAAAACCATGTCTGTATACGTGGAAACGATTCAGGGGGACAAATTCAGACGTGGAAGCTGCCTGGCCTCCTTCGCTCTCTTTAACTCCGCCCCGTGCCATAAAACTAAGTCTTCGTATTCTTTTGTAGACCCTCCTTTCTTCATCGACATGTCGTCAGGTACAGCATCTTTGCCACCGAATGCACGAACTGTCCTGTAGTAGATTTCTGCGACGGCTTTGCAACTCATTACATCGGAGACTCGATCGCACTGGAAATATAAACTGTTCACGTATAGTGTTAGGCCAACATCGTAACAGCGAAGCAGACAAAGGTACGTTGCGACGGGTTGGAACATACTCATACACAAATTGAAGATCTATTTTCAATCTATTAGTGTCTGTAAAGCGATTTTGCCGCATGTAGTTTCCGTATCCAAAGTCGTGGCGGCGGCACGCTGGTAAGAATGGAAAATCGAATGGATTATTGGGTGCGTAGGTGCAGCCATCCGTCTCCCAGTCCAATTTTTTCGGTATTTTTAGACTCCATGAGTCGGAGAACTCGTCAAGAGTGTAATCGAAGAGCAATGTGTCTGTTATTAGCTCAACGCTATTGCAAGTTTTGTTGTGTTTTCTGGGAACATGTGCAGCTACAGCGACTGTCGCAGCGAGACATGTGTAGTTTCTGAGCTTCATACTTTTATATATCGCTTATGTCGACCGTCACAAGGGCATGAAGATGTTGGATTTCACGGCTGCTATGTGTGGCTTACACGGGTCCTGGGTGTAGGATTACGTGGCCTCTGGCTCTGAGGCAGGAGGCAGGAAGCAGGGACAAGGGTTTTCTCAGATAATAGGGCTATAAGCAGGGGGATCTGGACGGGGCTGTCAGTGGAGGAACTCTGTATCCATCATCATCGTAACACCACCCTACCATAAATGCACACACGAATTTGACCCCGTCCAACTTTTACAACAGAAGACATGCTCACAGTTAGCAGCAGATATCTCCTTTCAGCTGGCTCGTTAAGCCCAGAAAAGCACATTCTGTTCGGCTCGGCAAAGATTTCATATTCGACCTATTTTACGAGTAGGCTGTTCACGTTTGTCGCAAGCTTGGGCACGACTGTCCGGCGGTGAGAAATTTATCGTCCCATGCGTTAAGTAAAAGCGAAGGAATATGACTGGGATTCTCTGTGGACACGCGGCGATTGCCGAGGCTAACAAAACAGGGGTTATGATAGCGCACACTTTCGGTGAAATTAAACCATGCTATGCTCTCTCTGTCTTCTTTTGGTACGGCAGATGTATTAATGCTAAGCAAGACTATCAGGCGGCGAGGACTAAAAGATGGTGCCTAAGAGCTGGTGAAAGAGCCTACATGTTTTACAAACTGTTAGTCGATCTATATCGTTCTATGGAACTCCCAATTGCAACCGGTCTTTGGATAGGGAAAGTTTACGCTATATATCATAACCCTATTGTGTTAACTAGAAATTTTGTACAATGCAGTACCAAGACCGAAATGGACAAGGTAGATGTTCTCATACTTGACAACGGGGACTATCTTATTGCTTGACAACCACGCTGTCAAAAATGGACCCCACCTTGATCATGCCATACTAGTATTATAACAAACCGATAAGCTCAATGTGCAGAGTTTTCCAAGACAACCAATGTGATTTGGTAGCACCCTAGATTTCTTCAATTCTGGACCAAGCACGCGCTGGCTTGACATTCGGCTTGTCCAGCAGCCATATCCTAATAACCGGCCATCTCTTCATTATAAATGGGACAGTGAAGATATTTGGGTTTTAACATCTTACGTTAAGGTAGAGTTCCGCCTCGTTGAATGCTTGATGCGACGGTTTTGTTAATTGAAGTAGAACTATCCCTTCTTGCCAAGACGAAAATGTTTTCCGAGATTTGGGTCTTGTGGGCGTTGGTAAACATGGCATCAGCAATTATTACCAAGAGAACAGAATACACAGCATATATTCAAATACGAAATAACTTGGAGCTACCCATTTACAATTTAACAGTAGCGCATGTGGTACGAATGCAGCCTGTGTATAAGAAGACGTGGAGTCAGCTTGCGCCATCAAAACTATCAAGCAAAAAGGAGGTCAATTTCGAGACGGTCAGTGTATTTGACGACAAATGGCAGATAGAGTTCGTGTCTCAGGATCAACGCATGCTTTGCTTCTCGAAACCGGTGGAGGTTGATGTCCTCTCGCAAAAGGCCGCTTTTTTGTCCTACCAAGCGAAGCGTTTTCGTGCGACGACGGAATGTGCTGGGGATTATTCTGCACGAATAGACGCATGCAGACAGCTATTATCTATGACCGATTTGAAGTGCCATAACACCCTGGAAGTTCCTATCATGGATTATAGCTCCTTGCATACACACAACCTTAAAGAGGAGGATGCCGGGAAAGTAACAAAAATCGAACTGAACAAGGATGGCTCTGTACGTTTTATCTCGGAGTCAGATCTCTCGGAGACGTCATTTGCCTGCTTGAGCGTTTCTCCCGCTGGCAAATCGTTCCATGTTAAAGACGGCGCACAGCTTGAGGGCTGTTAAGCTTCTGCTTATCTTGAACCTCTTCGCAGGTGGCTACAAAACTTTGGCTTTTAGAGACGAAAGTAAAAAGAGTTCTGTTATGCGAGCACGCAGCAGTAACTATTAAATATACTCACTCGGATGTTCATTGCAGTACATAGATCTACGTGATGGCATAAAAATGGGGCATTTTAGAAGGGCTTGGAAGGGGAGCAACGCAGAATATTCGCCACCATCATCATCAATATCCATGAATTTGACCCTTCTCAGTTGCTTCCAATACTTTTGATTCCGACGGTCAGCCATTTTTCTTCATTTTAAGATGTGCGATCTTGAAGCGCATTTTAACGGCTTCCTGTAAGAGCTGATGCCAAAAGCAAGGGGCTGGAAGTGCAGGAAGCACAGGGGCTTCTGTAACGGGCATCAATACCGAAGGGTCTTGCTTGAAGCAATAGGTAAAACAAAGTATTCAATTCATTCGTAACTATCTATAAGAGAAGAAGAGGAAGGGGAATGCCCCAGAGCGCGCCGTATAAAAGAGCGCTCTAGGGTGGCCACGTGATGTGTCTACGTGCCTTGATGGGATATTCTAACAGGAAGTGACTGCTAATGACCGATACGTTAGCACGACTTCATCCTGGCCGGGTTGTGTTTTCATGTAGACTCGTCGTAGGCTCATTTAGACCACATGAGTGATGAAATCTCTCTCTTCCTGCCTCACGTGTCCAACGTCCACGTATTCCAACAGTGCCAAGTTGTGGCCGTCACAACGAAGAAATAAGCCCTGCCAGCCAGCCCTGGAACAGTTTTCTACAGGCCACGGTGATACGTGCAACACAAGTATGTGCCAGTTATATCAGCAACGATAGTTACCTCGCGCTTGTGCGAGGTTTTTGAGTTGTAGCCACGGTAGGTTTGTCTGTTTCTTAGGAAGCAAGCCGGGCATTCAAGCGCTTAAGGTGCACCTGGGTTAAGACAAAGGCTGTTCGAAGATTACGTCTAATTAACAATAAAGTAAATGCTGAGATTAATTACGAAAAAGTTGAAGCAATATGAATTAGTAAGACTATGCCTCTGTATTGACTGCTTAATATTTATTCACTTTAGTCCTACTTAGTACAGTATACAATAGTTCATTTACTAATTATTACTGACCCTACCAAGTGCGTTACATGTATAGTTACGTTTTAATATTTGAAATTCATACATCAGTAGCAAATATCTGGCTAGTCCCACCCCGGCCTGGGGTCCTTCGTTACTGGTCTGTAACAATACAACTGCGGCCCAACCAATCCTTTAACTCTGCAAGCTAAAAATAACATGAAGTCGCGGGCAAGTCAGGCGTAAAATGGCGGAAGCCTAGTGATGTGCAGGAACCGGGGTTAGTGTGGGATATCGTGCCGCAGTTGAGGGATTTGCCTCTGGGCTGTTGTATCTAAGAATGGAGAACGGGCAGTGCAAGGGCGCTCGGGGAAGAGAAGGGGGGGAGCGAGGAGTTAGTGTGATCCTTTTGACAAAGTGGAGTTGAGTTGGGTGCTTTTGTTTGATATAACTAGCCACGACATGGATAGAGCACTGCAGTGCAACGTGTTGGTCAGCCTGCAGGATGGCACTTCGCATGTACGCCTTGTGGCGAGTAAACTGTGCACAGGCTGCTCTCCGCACAGCCGTCCGTATCTGCGCAATGCCATGGGGATGTGCGCCGAACAATCATAGACTGCCTTTCCTCCCTCACAGCAGTAGCCTCGCGGCGTCGAAAACTTTGGCATGTGGGAGATTGGAGACTCTGCTGCTAGCTATCTAGGGCAGCATGCGCATCTCGCGTCTGGTGGCGTTATTGTCGCGTTCTGCGGTTCTTTTATACATAAAATAACGCGGCAGATAAGAAACGAAAAATAAAAAAAAATTCTGCAATAGCTGACAGCGTTGATGATGATGCTCATAATGAATGATTCCTCCGCTGTTCCTCATGCCCGACGCCCACGCCCACGCCCACGCTCCTGGAATCCCTTTCTGTTATTCCCTGAATTCCACTGCATCCCAGGCCACCTTGGCCATTCTGCTTTTCCGGCTTTGCTAGCATCCAGGCTCGGATGTCCTGTACTCCACGGCACGGGTCCCTAGCTAGCCATAGCACCATGGCCATGACGCAGCAAGTCCATCAATGCCTGCCTCTCTTCGTTGACTGCCAACGGATTGTCGGCCCGAAGCACCCACACAGAGAAGAGAACTAAACGAGCTCGTTGGCTGCAACTTCTGCGTGGTGTCAGTCAGCATCGCAGCCACTGCAATAAGTAATTTGCCTTGTGTTGGATATCTAATAACATCAACTCCACCTCCAGCAGCCGAGAAATTCACCTGCGTGCGAATCTGCGTTCGAGAGTTGTCGCCGCTAAAAAAGCGTGCTTAAAAACCCAGCGGCAGTCCCCCCTTTCACTGCCTTCTTCTTCTTGCTACCATGCTGCTGTTGAGCCAGAGGCGGAGGGGGAGGCGCATAGCCGTTCTGCTGAGGTGCAGCAGCGTAGCCGGTAGGTGGTTTGGCGTAGGCGTTGTCGTCGTACGCTCCCTTGGAACTTCCGCAGCCCATTGTAGTGGGAATAAATTTTGTCTTGGATTGTACTTTGGATGAGCAAAGAAAGGGAAGCTGGTGAAGTTACTGCGATGAGCAGAAAATAAATAATATTTTTTTTTTGTCCATGCTGCGGACGGGTGGAAGATGTGTCTTTTTATACAAACCGCCCTAGGCAGCCCTACGTCAACCTGCATGGATCGTCGGACGTCGGGGGCGCCCTCGCTGCTCGGGCCACTAGTGGCTATCCAGCATGCGCTAAACAACGCAGGTCATCCGTTGGCTAGTGGCTGCTGGCTGCTGGCTGCTGCTGGTCCTGCTCCTGACGCAATTTGCCGCCACAACGCACTGTTATTTCCAAGCTGCGTTTTGCGCCAAATGCTCGGCCGGCTATTTTAGGGCACTGTGGAGCAGAGTGCTCCCTGTAGTGGCTTCCTGCGCATGCATCTAAGCCACTCAGAGAGCGGTGTGTTGAGTCGCGGCCTGTTGGTTGTTAGTTGTTGGTTGTTGGTTGTTGGATGTGGGATTGGATTGCCACTCTCATGACCCACGAAACAGCACTCCGAATAGCAACGGCCGGACAGCACATCACAATGACACTATTTACGCCTTGTAATCATTTGGATGAATGTCAGCTCGTCACTTTTTGCGGACGCTTCTCCGCCGGACCAAGTGTAGACGCCATGATGGCCTGAGATCGGACGTTTTGTGATGGGATTCGAATCCTCTTGCGGCCCGGTTGCCTTTTTTTTACTTTCCAGAGTAAGAGTATCGGCTTGTATAGTAAGGTTTTGTCTTGAATCTGCCCAGCATGTAGTAAGCCTCCCCATTCTGGCGACTGTTGAGGGATTCTAGTGTAGTAACAGCTCGCTTGCAATGATGTTACGATCGACAAAGTGATGACAATTATGTGTCAGTAGATCCGAAGGCATGCCTGCCACTCCTACGGGCTTAGCCTTGTCGTTCCAAAGAACTCTTGGCAAAAGAAGGACTCATGGAAACAATCAGACAGTTGCCAACGTATAAAGAGACATGCCGTCGACTCCAGATTGTAAAACTTTATAACTCAGTCAACAAACACATCAGCTATTCATATCATCAACCTCACCCAAAAGATTCCATAAACACCCTGATTAAGCAACAGCAAACATGCAGTTCACCCTTGTCTCCATCATTGCCTTCGCCGCTATGGCTCTCGCTGCTCCGGCCGAGCACTCCCTCCACATCCATCTCCCGCCTGGCTGCAGCAGAAAGGACGCTGGACGTAAGTCATGCCGCAGTCTCCAATGCTTTTGATAATATCAAGTGTCTGACAATGGTGATAGAATGCGCCCTTCGCTTGGTGGGCACCACTGCTTCTTGCAGCGCCGCTGTCCTCGAAGGCGGTGCCAACATTATTGCCGATCTCAGCTGCATTGCGTCTGCCGCTGGCACCGCCCGGCACATCGACTTGTGCAAGAAGTGCATCCATCACAAGACTAAAGTACATGAGAAGATCTAGGCGGGGGCGTGTCGCGGGAAGAAAAGGGGGATGTGCCATGCGGAGGGGCAGCCACTCGTTTATATCTAAGAGACTAGCTAGATCTGATTGTACTTTGTTTTCTGTTTTTGTCCTAAATATACTGTTTTCACGTGCTTGCTCCTGAAAATCCCCCCCCCCCCCCCCCTGAATGAATGATAGATGAGTAGGCTTGATTATTGCGTAAGTCATGCAATGTGAAATCGTGTTTCCAGTTTTCAACCCAAGGTGCACGCCATTCACACACGTATTCTAAGCGTTGCTGTTTTTAGAAGGCTGCAGTCCTATGTTAACAGATAGCAAACCAAAATAACACTATCTTATGACTTAGTTGGCAACTGTTGCAAGCTCATCTATTTTGTGCGTGAATTTGAGCACCCCCAGCGTAGCTGCGTGGAGTGAGAATTTTCTTTAATATGCATGATTTTAGTTAGCCTTAAACAATGTATTTATAGTTAATATAGCTCACCTCAGAATAAAAAGAAACTATGCCTTCTTCTGAAGCAATTTAACACTTTAAGATTTTTAACTTTATCTTTAAATACCTTTTATTATATAATACTAATTATGTTGGAACGCCGCCAAGCACGATAGGAAGCTGTTGGGACCGTCACGTGGTCACCTTCAAGCCACGATATTTATACGGCGATATCGTGCCTTCCATTATGACTTCTTTTCTTCTTCTTAGATAGACACAGACAATTATTAATATATTACCTTTGAAGCCGATGATCTAGATCATTGCACAACCCTGTGCAACCCACAAATTACTTAAATACCTGAACCATCTAATTTTATGTATTTAATCAAGATCATAAGCTCAATCGAGAAATAAACCAATGCCTTATAATTCCGATTCGTACCTCTGACTTACAGCTCCGTCCTGCGACTCTGAATACACTTGTGCAATTGAATCGCACTACACGATATTGACAGTCTAACCGCAAAGACCATTTGATCAGTTGATACCAAACAGTACCATAAGGTCTCTTGGGCTTGGTGTGTTCTTTTCTTCCTGACAAACTATCAAGATAGATAACATATCTAGTACCCTTTTCCTCTTCTATTTTTAGTGTTAAAAGCACGTGGGATAAATAATATCCCTTAGAAGGTGTTGCTAGCATTCCGCACTTGTTTCAAACTTGGCCAGTGCCGACCCAAAGCAGCTGTAACATGAAATGATACCAAATGGCTGGCGTGGCAACTCTAGACGCGTCGGTACTGCCTCATGTATATTGGCCTTGTAAGGCACGAAATTTCGTTTTATAATATGCTGCATGCATCCATGACCTATCTTGAAAGTCTCAAAATGGGATTACCAGAATAGGTGGTGCCAACTACATGGATTGTTGTAGAGGCTATTCCTTTCATAGCTTCCCGGATGGACTCCGAGTTTCAGTCATGAACTTTGACCAACGCAGGTAGGTGTAAATGGCCAGCATGGTGCGTGACGAGAGTTACGCTGGCAATACCGGGGGCTTAAGGACAAGTGGAAAACCTGCCGGTAAACCTCGTCCGAAGATGTTTTCATGTTTTGGACTGGAGTGGAGAAATCTTCCCTCATTTTGCTGCAAGCCTTTTGTTTGATGATTTTCCATATTAGTATAAACACTCTACATGACGCACATTCACTGCTACTCTGGACGCTATTCCGCTACAATTCTCACAACCTCTTGGAGAGTCGCATCCTGGCCATCTGCGTAAAGACGAGACAAGAATACATCTCTACGTCATAATAATCCTGACGCTGGGCGTCCCTTCGAACGTGAGATGGCAGTCTCGGTGCAAGTGTTGGTGGAGACTATAAAAGGCGGCTGCTACAGGGGAAAGTCGTACACGGCGCATGTTCTCTTGGCGCCAAGGAATTCAGTACATTTTGATTCCCGGTATTAGTTGTTCTCACACATTCAAAATGGATGATGAAAAGAGCCATTGAGTTGATAAATTGATATACCCGCGAGAGTTCCCACAACAGCTCTTACTTTCACTAATTCCACATCCCGCTGTTGATCCGGGGCGGCTTATGCGGCTGGACTACCGAGGACTCCGTATTGTCCCGCGCACTAGCTGGGATCATGGTATCGTGAAACCATTCCCTCGATTTGTAGAGGTTTGAGGTGTCCGTGCCCGCCGCGCTCAAACCCACAGTTCCTGACGACAAGCCAAGCAACCAATCAAGAGCAACCAAGTTCCGCATAACCCTACCCCAGGCGATTGATCGTCTGGCGGAACTGGGATGGTGCTGTTGTGTCTCAGCGGCCGTGCCCTCCTCCAGTTTTGATACAGGAGCCACACCTGTTCGACAATAGTCTCACTTGGGCCTTTCAAAGGGCCCATAAAACAATACCGGTTCTGCATCGAATTTGACAGCAGTTCTCAAACGTTTCCGCCCTAAAAAATAGGACTAAACAAGCGGTAGCAGAGATCCACAACCTCCCCCGGTGTGCGTCTACCCGCCAATGAGTTATCTGAGTGCTACCACCTGCGACTCTCTTTAGTGAAACTCTATCTCCGTTTTGGCCCCTCGCTTAAGTCACCTGGTGTATTTGACAATTGGCATTGCTGCCCTGTGCGTAATCTTTAAAATACACCGCCTGCGCCACTTCATTCTCAGCATCTAGACATATCCTATCCACTGTGGATATCTAATCAACTCCCTCTCTATGTACTGCTCTATTTTCTCGCCTCGTTAACCTCCGCAGACCTACATCTTCATGTTTCCACGGTGGAATAAAGATGGACGGGTGGACCGCCAAGTGGTACCGGCTGCCAATTGGAGCGTCGATTCTCTCATGTCAGACGATGGACTTGATGCTAAGTACAACTCCCGCCGACGGAGCGCCAAACCGTTGCCAGAGCTGCCAAAAGACGATGTGAGCACGTACGACACAGCATCTACGAAAGCCATGGATGCTTTCGACCTTCCAAGCCGGACCTCGACCCTAGAATTCGACAACACGGCACAGCGAATCCATCTGGGCTTGGTGACTGAGAAAGAAATGACGTTTCTGGACTGCTGCCGAAAATACCCCACTGCGGTATTCTGGTCGCTCATGTTATCTCTCACAGTTGTCATGGAGGCGTACGACAAGTCTCTCGTGGCGAGCTTCCTGGCGTTCCCAGCCTTCAAGCGCGCGTACGGCCAGACAATCATATCGCCAAAGGGCTCGCTAGATGGCGTCGAGCGTGAGATCATGTCCGAATGGCAGATCGGCCTGCTCAACGTCGCCGTGATTACCGAAATTTTCGGCTTATTGGCTCACGGATACCTCACCTTCGCCATCGGATATCGGAAAGTCATGATGGGGAGTTTGGTGTGGCTATGCTTGGCCATTTTCCCAGCATTCTTTGCACCCAACATTTATGTTTTGATAGTATCGCAAGCCCTGGCTGGTATGACTCCAATCTTTCAAGAGCCCCCAACCGTTTGCCTCCTTGCCAGACGCGGCTATTGACTTACTTTGACTTCAGGAATCCCGTGGGGCGTCATCCAGACGTTGGCTGCTACGTACGCGGCTGAGGTCGTTCCGTCCGGTCTGCGAGCCTATGTCTTGAGTAATATCAACATGTGCTGGGTTCTTGGGCAGCTTTTCAGCACGGGAATTCTCCGCGCCCTCATAAACAACAATACCGAGCTAGCTTACCGTCTTCCTTTCGGCTTGCAGTGGGTCTGGGTAGTTTTGCTGTTCATGATTATATATTTTGCTCCGGATAGCCCTTGTTAGTACTTTCTTCCCCATGCCCCCTCCCCGCCTCTTAACCCACCGTTGTTAGCGTGGCTTTTTGTGTTATGCATTGTCCCTAGCTAATGTCACATCATCATCAGGGTGGTTTATTCGCCATGAACGATCAGATGAAGCGCGAGCCGCTCTCCGCCGCCTGTCTAAGCGGTCCACCTTGGACATTGAGAATACAATAGCCCTGATGGAGCACACCAATAACATGGAGAGGAAGTTGAACTATGGAGGAGCAACTTACATGGATCTATTCAGAGGACCGAATCGTCGGAGAACCGAAATAGCCTGCATGGTATGGGTGTGTCAAGCACTTTCTGGTGCCGTCTTGACCAGCTACGGCGCATACTTTTTCCAACAGGCAGGATTTGACCCTTCGAAGTCCTTTACACTCTCTACAGGAATGTATGGCCTCGCCATTGTTGGGTGCATGCTCTCTTGGATTCTCATGCATAAGATTGGTCGCCGAACGCTGTACATTGCTGGACTGGCAATGGCCGTTGTGTTCTTGACCGTCGGCGGAGCTTTTTCTGCAGCGCTTCGCAACTCCGCCGTCTCTAACTGGACGTCGGGTGCCATGATCCTCCTCGCGACCTTCACATATGACCTGACTCTGGGTCCCATCTGCTACGTTGTTGTGGCCGAAGTTCCCTCGACTCGTCTGCGAGTCAAAACAGTTGCGCTGGCCAGAGTCTCATACAACATCATCACAATCGTCAACAATATCATCGTTCCCAAGATGTTAAATTCGACAGACTGGAATATTTCGGGGAAAGCCTGTCTTGTATATGCAGGGACGGCCCTCGCCTGCCTAACATGGTGTATATTCCGGCTTCCCGAGACCAAGGGTCTGACATATCTCGAGCTGGACATTCTTTTCGAGAAAAGAGCGCCAGCGCGGAAATTTTGCCAGGTCCAGCGCAGGCTGGCAGACTTGGGTTATCCATTCCTATCTGCTCCGGAGCAGCAGCGCGGTACTTCCTGGCACGGATGGCTGGCTTATTCTTAATGACTGTAATGAAGCTTATTGTACAATGCAAACTGTGATGTCGCCTTTATACGCGATTTAATTAATATTCTACACGCCTAATACATACAAGCTAGCGAGCAAGTTCTTCTCACATGCATTACGAACTATATGTATATATATATATATGAGAGACCGAAATGTAGCCGGTTATGCGAGACTTTAGTGTGAATCCCTTGAGGATTAAAAATCTGTTAGAAGGACATTTGACGTTTTTGGCGTCTCTGATTTAGCTACTTTATCGACCCAAAACAAAGGACACACCCACAACACTCGTATGCTAAACAAAGTCACAATTCGAGTGCGAAGGGAAAACTTGTTGATCTACTTGGATAGCTACGTTAGGACCCCTATTATAGCTACTTTATTTCGCCTGGCCAAATTGGCCAAGTCCAAATCTTACATGGGAGCAATTCCGTTAGCAAAGAGACTCTTTCCCTCCCACAAAATGTGGATCCGCATCGCCTTCCTTTCTGTTGACACTTCCGATTAACCGCGCCGCCTTGGCGTTACTGGGGAATTCGTTACGGCGCCGAGACGGGATTCAGCAATTAATGTCCGTAAGTCGCTTGCTTCGTAAAGTAAAGAAAATCACCTTCCTACATGCTCAACATGTTTACACATTGAAGACAGAGAAAGGTTGGTAGCCCTGTACCCGTAGCTCCGTGGGCAAGCCAAGTTGGCTGCTGTCATCACCGACCGCTGCACGGATGAACCGAGGAGTCAGTCTCAAGTGTTGGTTGGGTAGCCTCCCTGGACGGAGCATGTAGGATCCGATCTGGGGGGAGGGGCGCGCCTGATAGATTAATCGAGACATTGGGGTCTGTCTACCCCCACTATCCGGGGACAATTTACGCGACCCTTTCCGGCTAACCCGACCACGCTGCTAAGGGCCGCGTAATTTGTCCCCCGCATGCCCATGCAGTCTACCTCTGCCCTGGGTGTCTCGATTAATTTGTCGATACCTTGAGGGCGGACGGCCGACTGAAAAGAGAACGCACGAACTTACTTGAGAGACCAGACTTGACTTGACGTTGATAAGATAGAGGGGCAGCGCCATAATTCTATTTAGACCGGCCCCCTTCTGATGTAAAGTGAAGCTTGTCAAGTCAATCCCCGATCCAACATGGCGAACTCAACACAGCAATTGGCCTGTGGCGATGACTCGCTCGGCCCTGGTGTTAAGTCTGCTGCGTGCAGAGGAGGTTTCGACTTCACAGGTTGGGCTTTCATCGCAATATGCTGTGTCGACGCAAGTATGCTAACTCGGCCAAGTCCTTTTTGAAGAAGCTGTATTCGCCATATTGCCGGCGTCGCTGTTTCTCCTGCTGGCTCCATTCCAGGTGATTTCCTTGGTCCGCGGCAAGATCAGGCTAAGGCGCAATGCCATCTACCTATACAAGCTGACTGCAGCCGCTCTGTACGCTCTCCTTCAACTGTCGCTACTTATCACGATCACCAAGAGTCACCCGCGCAACAACTTGGTGGTCGCATCGGCTGCAGTGTCGCTGCTTTCGGGTGTCGGCCTTGGATTTCTGTCACACTTGGAGCACCTCAAGTCCATACGACCGTCGTTTCTCATCACGGCGTATCTGCTGGCGTCGGTTGTGCTTGATATAGCACGAATCAGAACACGATGGCTCGGACGCGACGACGTCGTCGCCAGCATCTTGACTGCTTCTCTGGGCCTTAAGTGTGTCATGATTGTTCTCGAGGCGGTCGACAAACGAGGGCTGTTGGGGCAGCAGTACCAGCGCATATCACTGGAGAGCACGAGCGGCTTCATTAGCCGCAGTTTATTCCTGTGGCTCAATCCACTTCTTGCATCGGGCTACAAAAATGTTTTGACAAATGATGACCTTCCACATATACATGAGAAACTGAATTCAGAGACATTGGCTGAGAGACTTCAAACTAGGTGGGATACATGTAAGGAGGTCTGAATCGATGTTGCGGCGGCTGGAACTGACAACCACAGGCAACCAGAAAAGTAAATACGCACTCGCACTTTCTTGCGCTCGAAGTCTGCCCTTGGAGCTAGCTAAGATAGTCCTGCCCAAATTCGCCGTCGTTGGCCTCAGTGTATCCCAGGCCTTCCTTATCAAAAGCGCGGTCGAGTATGTGCAGGGTTTTGACGATGATACAAAGTCAACCGATGTGAAAAATTATGGCTACGGCCTGATTGGCGCTTTCTTCTTGGTTTATTTCGGACTGGCTGTGAGATATCCGTGTCTCGCTGCAGGAAATTATTGCTAATATGGTATTTAGCTGACCATTGGGTGGACATCCCATCTTACTTCTCGGCTAGAAGCTATGATGCGTGGGCAGTTAATCACTGTTGTTTACAACAAGCTTGTAACTCTTCCCAAGGTTAGCCAGTCTGCCGCCTTGACTCTGATGGGAACGGATGCAAATCGCATCTCGACAACCTATCACTTCATATTGGTAGATGTGGTGCCCGCGATTGTGCAGCTCGGGGTTGCTATCTACCTGCTGTACTGGCAGCTTGGGGCAGTATGTGTGGCACCGATTTTAATCCTGCTCCGTAAGTGATTGGACCTCGAAAAGTACTCGACAAGCAATATCTGACTGAACTCGATTGGAAGTCACCACCGGGCTTTCGAGTATTGTGACAAGCTTCGTATCCGCCCGGCAATCGGCATGGATCAAAGATACCCAAAGGCGTGTTAATTACTCAACAAACATTCTCGGTTCACTGAGGAACGTCAAAATGCTTGGCTTAACGGACCAAATGTCATCCAATATTCAAGCTATGCGGGACGACGAGATGAAAAGCTTTAGACGGTCCGAAGTTATTTCCACGCTTGGTATTGCCGTGGGTAAGTTATTGACCAACTCTCCCAATTCTTTAGTCACGAAATGTAACATCAATAGCGAATATGCCGGGCTGGACAAACCCACTGGCTCTGTTCGCTGCGTATGGTATCGTAGCCAAGCTGAGTGGTGTCGGGGGGCTTTCCGTTTCTCAAGCAATCACGTCACTATCGCTGTTGAACCTGATTGACACTCCCCTTAGCCAACTGTCCTATGCAATCACGGCTGGTTGGGCATCCATGAGCTGCTTCGCCAGGATTCAAGAATTCCTCATGGAGACTCCACGACTAGATCATAGGCTTGTCGCAGGATGTTCTGCCCAAGACGGCCACCCCGCATCTACCGAAGCCGCTGCGTCCATTGAACTAGGCACTCTTCGTCAATCAAGTGATGGCGCGAACTTCGCCGTCACCAACGGCAGCTTCGGATGGTCAGAGTCTGCGTCTGCAACTGTGAGGAACATAAACATTGCTGTTCGCAACGACACCAAGTTGACAATGATAATTGGACCGGTTGGATGTGGGAAGTCTACCATGCTCCGCGGTCTGCTTGGAGAGACGACCATCCAGAATGGCACAGTCGTAGTTGCCTCTACAAAAATTGCGTACTGCGATCAAACCCCATGGATTATGAGTGGATCGGTTCGAGACAATATCTTAGCTGGAAATCCGTACGAAGAGGGTTGGTACCGCACTGTTGTACATGCCTGTGTGTTGGATGTCGATATTCGAAGCTTCGCGGATGGCGATGCCACCATTGTTGGAAGCAAAGGCATGAAACTTAGCGGAGGTCAAAAGCAAAGATTATCCATTGCACGCGCCGTGTACTCCAGATGTGATCTAGCCATCTGTGATGATGTCCTAAGCGGTCTGGATGCGAATACCGAACAAATTATAATGCGCCGAGTCTTTTCAGCCAATGGACTGTTCGAGAAGACGGGCACCCCCGTCATCCTGGCAACCCATTCAGTCAAACACATGCCCGTTGCCGATATGATCATTGCCCTAGACAACAATGGCCTTATTATAGGGCAAGGAAAGTGCAAGGACGTGCTTACATCTGACCAATTTAAAGACAAGCTGGGTCATCTGTTTCAGGATGAGAGTGCGGCGTCTGACTCAGGTGATGAGGATAGCCCGACCGCTGAGAGCGAAGCAGGGAAATCAAAGAATTTGAGTCAGAAGCGCAAGACGGGTGATTGGAAGACGTACAAGTTTTACTTCCTGGATGTACTAGGTACATGGCGTACCGGTACCTTCCTCGCGTTGGCAGCTTGCAATTCAACCTGCGAGGCTCTGCTAAGCGTGTGGATTAATTGGTGGGCATCAAGCAACCAGCAAGGAAAAGAGCCACGCCTCGGCTACTGGCTTGGCGTGTACACTTTCTTGAGTATTGCCAAGGGCTGCTTCCAGATTCTGTCTTTGGGTTATCTGTTTGTGTATCTGGCACCCAGGGGCTGCTCCATTTTGCACAAGAGACTACTACAGGCAGCGATGAGGTATGATTGATGGAACCTCAGCAGTGGACAAATACTAACTTCTTTCAGAGCGCCCCTCTCATATATTTCGGCCACTGACACTGGCGACATCATCAACAGGTTTGTGGTTTCCTCACGTTATCATTCTGCACCAGTTTACTGACCTTGGCGAATTCAGATTCACTCGCGACTTGAATCTCTCTGAACTGGCAATCCCTGGCACCATTATCAATGTTGTACTTCGTGAGTAATTTCCTGGAGAGATCTTCGATCGAAGCTAATGCAAAAGCTGCATAGAACTGGGTTCTTGTGTTGTTGTTGTGGCCCTCTCGATTAATGCGACGAGTTACTTTGCCATCATTTTACCAGTAATCATTGGAGTACTATTCCTCGTTCAGCGGTTCTACCTTAAGACGAGCCGGCAGCTGCGATTACTTGAGTGCGTCTACTTGCCGAAACCAATGAGCCGCACTAACAACCTGTCGCTAGGATCGAGGCCAATGCACCTTTAGTGACTCATTTTATTGAGTCTCTCAGTGGCTTAATTACTATCCGCGCCTTCGGCTGGACAGAAGCGTACATGAATAAGGCCAAGAGACTAATATACACGTCACAAAAGCCGGCATATCTACTACTATGCATCCAACAGTGGCTCGTTCTGGTCCTTGACCTTGTCGTAGCTGCTATGGCAGTGGTGCTAGTCGGACTGGCGGTGGCACTTCGCTCCAAGTTGAATGGTGGAGCGCTGGGCATCGCGCTTGTAAGCATGATGCAGCTGTCGCATGCATTGACGAACTTGGTGCAGGCATGGACATCATTAGAAACGTCTTTTGGTGCTATCGCGCGAATTAAAGATTTTTACGAGAATACACCGACCGAGGAATCTCCTGGCGAGAGCAGCAGCCCTGATCTGTCATGGCCATCGGTCGGCGTTGTAAGGTTCGAAAGTGTATCGGCTACCTATAGGTAGGTGAATTGCCGTCCGCTTTCTTGAGAAGGAGCAGCAGACTAATGCCGACAGTGCCGAGGAGTCGCCGATTCTGACCGATATCACGGCTACGATCGAAGCGGGACAGAAAATCGGCCTCGTAGGACGAACGGGAAGGTGAGGAATGCACACTCTCTGTCCCTTGCACAATGATTGCTTGCTGACGGCGTGAAGCGGCAAAACTTCACTGACTTTGGCACTGATGCGCATGATTGACGTCGTGTCTGGCTCCATATATATTGACGGGGTAGATCTGGCTACTCTGCGCGGGTCGGTCGTGCGAGACCGGTTGGGTTGTCTAGCGCAGGACCCCTTGCTGCTTCCATCCTCTATTCGAGCCAACATAGATCCTCTTGGCATTTCAAGCGATGTGGACATTATAAATGCACTTATAAAGGTCAACCTTTGGACATTTCTATGTGCCAAGGCAAACAAAGCCGGCAGCAGAAGTGAGGTGCTCGATGCTGTAATTGATGAGGACGACTTATCTCACGGCCAAAGGCAGTTGTTTTGTCTCGCAAGAGCTATAATCAAACCTGGCAAGGTCCTCATACTAGATGAGCCTACCAGCAGGTATGTGCTCCAAACACACGAGATTGTTAACAAGGCTAACTTCACTTCTACAGCGTGGATATGGAGACAGAAGCGGAGATGCAGCGCATAATTCGCGAGGAATTTAGCAAACACACTATTATCATGATCGCACATAGATTGTCAAGCCTTCATGACTTTGATAAGATATTGGTGCTGGAGAGTGGCCGAGTCGTCGAGTCTGGGAAGCCATCTGAGTTACTTAAAGACAAGAGCAGCCGCTTCGCCAAGCTCTCACAGATATCTCTGTAGTTTACTAGATAATTAGGAATTTTGCATGCTCCACTCGTCTTGTTGTGCCTGCATGTTTTTTTTTTCTAAGTCTGCACATCTGTGACGGTCCAGCACCAAGGCCCGTCATATTGCTGAACACTCAATGAATAGCACACGGCTTTCAAATGGGTAGAACCAGCCACCTAGCAATTGAATAAAGGTAGAATAGAATGCATAGGGCATGTAAAACAGTGCCCCCTTATAAGTGAGCCACTATATCTGTAAAGGTAGGATTTGACGCGGGCATCGGCTAATGCCGACCGCATACTTATCAAGCGCGCGCTAGGTTACAACCTTTGTCGTTTGTCGTATGTCGACTCAGCTTCATGCCGTCTCCATCCACCTGAAACTGAACTTTGTCAATGCTTGTCAGAGACTGCATATCATTGGGCTCGGTCACTTTGGAGAACTCCGGCTGATATATCGAACTATGACAGACCAAGGCTAGAATAGAGTTTTTCCAAGCGGGAATAGACAAGCTCGGGTGATATACAGTAAAGATAAAGAGCAGCAGGGGCAGCTGAAAAGTTTGTTTGAGACAAGGTTGACGGACAGAATCGGCAAATAGTAACGGCATTTAGCGGGCTGCAGAAACTGTCAACCACTTGTCTGGTGTTTATGCTAGTAAACGTAGAGGATACTTCTTTAAACCCGGGATAATAATTGCTATTTGCAGAATTGATCGCTGAGAAAAGCTCATAGCCAATATAAGAACTTATTCAGCCTTAAAAAAACAGTTTCTGCCCTTTGTCAAAGGGTCAATGTAGACACTCTGAATAGCCCGCCCTTCGCATATCGGTCTCGAGTCACTGAAATGGAAGTACGGTACTAGCGCGAAAGTCGTGGTAAATAGTACCAAAAGATCCAAGGAGTCTACTCCGTAGATGCCACTGACGTCTTTCCATTCTTTCACACTCTGCTATTGTGTTGGCTGACGACTTCGGGCACGTATAATGGGGCTTGGGGGCGTACAAAAGTACAATGCTATTCAGTATAGTCGAGTCATCCGTTATCTTCAGTGTCTAGGGCGGGACTGAAAACTGGCGATTTTGACTTTATATATAGGTAACCAGTTTGTCGACCCAAAAGGCACACCCCTAACACTCACATATACTAAGGTCTGACACACACCCAGCAACGCTCCGTTCACTAAGGCAAAGGCTTCTCAAAAAGACCTCTAGTAATTCGTAGTAGCCTTTCTCTTGTTAAGATTAAATAGTTCCGCAGGTCACTTACCTCTTACGGGGTAACTACACACTTTCATTAAATAAAATAATAAATAAATATATAAGGCATAAAAGCTAAGTAAACTTTAGGGGAAAAACTTTTATTAATTCTTAATAATTTTTATTACTTTTAGAAAAGTATAATTATATTATTTATAGCTATATTATTTAATTTAACTAAATTAATTAAATTTATAACTTTGTTATAGACTAGCCTAGTGGCTGCTGCGAACTAGCGTTAATAGAGTTTACATTAATTATATACTACAGGGGAGGGTTCACTAAAGGTTCACGCGAACCGAAGTAAACCTAACCATGTCTTCCCACGGAATATCTCTGGTTCTGACCGTGGGTCACGTGCAGTAGTGGGTTTTTTTGGCGCCCGTGGCCGGCCTTCTTGCAGCCCGCTAGCCAGGGTCGTAACACCCCGCACAAGCCCCCCACTACGTAGCAACCTACAAGTAGCAACCTACACCAAGGTGAACGTATCCACAGCCAAAAAAAAAAGGAGAAATTGTGTTTTTGAGCGAATTGGCATTGCTCGTGCTTGGGCTGCTGAAAAATTCGTCGACTTCCATGCATCCAGACGCGTTTACTGAAAAAGGGATTACGGCTCCAGGAATTTGGTGTGTTGTGGCAACAAACACTCTAAGCCAAAATAGGCTAGACGAAGGATTACCGCTTTTCTAGCGATTTTTTAAACCGCCTTAAGTCTTAAGTAGAGTAACTCGCAGGATATCGATAATGTTATCATAGCGACTGCAATAATAACTAACCACTTCCGGTCCAGCCGTCCTTTTAAACTCGGTAATGAAAATTAGAATACGGTAAGTGAGCTGGAACAAGCAAGTGCACGGTTAAGCCACCCGATTTCAAATTTTCGTACATCCGGAGTAAGCTGTTTGGCGTGTCTATTTCGCAAAGCTGGCCATGGAGACGCACATAAGGTATCTGGCCCGTAGTGCGATATTTGAGACGGAGAAGGCTTTTAGCACCGACTTTCCCGTGGACCATGTCAAAGGAGCGAGGCGAACAAACCATGAACCCGATGACAGACCAGTTACTATAACGCCCGTCAAGAACACCGATAAGTGGGAACTTGATTTACACGGGTTCTGCATACTACACTCCGAAACAAGTCTCGATCCTGAAGCCGCTTATAATAGGAAGAATGAAGTCCGAGACGCGTATTGGTATCAGATAGAGGCGCTCTTGCACAAGCACTTCCCTCATTATTCAAGGATTGAAAGCTTCGATTTAACTGTATGGGATACTAACTAGTCCATGAGTGGGATTTTGTTCAATTGCTGACCAGATGAAGATGAGGAAAAGGGATCCTGACTTCCCAGACGTCACAAGAGCCTATAAAAAAGAGTACGAACAGCCTTCGAGCGTCGCACATAGCGACTATTCCCAGCATGGAGGCTTTCTGACCCTAGAACACTGTTTTCCGGGGCAAGAAGACTACTGGTCCGGAAAGGAGTTTGACATTATCAAGTAAGATACAATCTACTCTCATCCGACAAGATGCCTGGCTCACCAGCTTTAAAGTGTGTGGCGTCCGATAAATGGGTCTACAGATGACTGCCCCTTGGCGCTCTGCGATTATACTACTATAAACACGGTGGAAGACATTCGCTTGAACGATGCCATTCGACGCGACCTTGTGGGTGAAGGTTCGCTCTTACACAACAATGATGCGCATCGGTGGTACTATTTAGACAAACCAGGAGTCAATGATATAGTAGTATTCCGTAACTCAGACTCGACGGGGAAGCGAGCACGTGAGTTGAGTGATCAGATCCCCGCCTGCCTTGCTTAATCTAACTAAGGAGTAAAGGTTGTTTCCACGCGGCTGTCTTTAATCCTGCGGCTCAAGGCCCTCCACGAGAAAGCGTCGAAGTACGCTTGGCAGCATTCTACTAGGCAACGACCCCTTAATATAACAAGCTTATGAGAGAGAAACCATGAGCTGAGTGGTGCTGACTTGGCCATGCAGTATGGATGTCGATATTAAGACAAGATTTTGCTTTCTTTTGCTCGATAAATGAGATTGTCTGTCACGAAGTGACCAGCTATGGTTGTTCTGAGCAGTGGAACTGTCCTTGTTGTTTTCTACCTAATTTTATGAGGAATTTGAACTCTCCTTATACGTGAATTCTAGCTAGAAATTCCTTCAATTCATGAATGAATTCATCATCGCTCGTCATCAATTTCATCAATTTCGTCAGTAATTTCGTTATTGCACATCACTTCCCTTTTTGTCTTGGGTCTCGGGCTTGATACTTTCTCGACACTGTTACTCGCGTTCTCTGTCGTCACCCTGACTGCTGGCCTTCTGAGGCACCTGCACGCCACTTTGATGAATACGGCAGGCGATGATGCCGATCAAATCTGCCTGTCTAGGAAAGATTGAATTATGCCCACGTTGCTCTCCTCGTATACCGTCAACTCCACTTTACCATCCTCCCCAAGCATTGTGTTAGGCTGGACAAATTTCCACCCTGGCTCTGGTTTCGATGCGACAATACGTCTCCAAGTCTCATACTCACCATCAACAGCACTAAGCGGCTCATAGAAATGTCTACAAGACTCAACATCCGCGATGCATCGCCAAACGTGAATGCAGCAAAGCATCCTGCCTAAAGATGGCCTTCCATGAGAAGTGACTTTAGAAAAGTCAACAGTCACATGAACAGTCTCGGCCTGTGCGTCGTGTGTGACTGTTAGGACGCCGTCGCCGTGAAGCAGGAGGTATTTCAAGATAGCAAAATTCGCCTTGGTTAAAACTGTTAGCTGCATGTGAGAACTTAGGGTTACACAATAATACACACCCGTGCATGCGGCTGGCCCCAGATATTGTCGCGCACATTGAATGTGCGGAGAGCTTGGATGCCCTCTACTCCGATGTGCATATACGTGTAGTAGATAACTGCTGTAGTTTCAGCAAACGCATGACCGCCGTCGTCTTGCAGCAGAGGCTTACTTACGGTCATCCGCTGTGATCAGACTTGTGTTATTGTACCCGAAAATGTCCAAAACTTCCTTGTTGTCAGAGAGGTAGTACGAGACGAGCATAGCTCTGCACTCTTCCACAGATGTGGCTAATTTCTCAAAAACACTCGTCCAAGTCTGTCCTGGTCGGTACCAAGTCTCAATTGGGTTCGTCGTAAGTGGATTAACAGGCAATCGCTCCTGGCGAAGTTGAATTTGCCCAGGGATGTTTCTGTCAGCAATTTCCCTGTGCCGTGACCCAGCAGTTCGTGAATTGCAGTCACGAGGAAACGCACAACGTGGTTGCATTCCCGATATTTCTCAACCTCTGCAGGATGTACAAAGTGGCAAGGGCGACTGCGATTGTTATTAAGACTCATGCGGTTAGCGAACACAATATTCTTGGAGCCACAGGTCTCCCGAATATCACTATACTGTGAACCGGACCATGTGGTTAGCTCCTCGGTCATCGTTAATGACAAATTTGGATCCACTTACGTTGGGAAGATTGACAGCTTCCCATATGTAGCTGGAGCAGAACGCGAGTGCTGATGGAAAGAGATATTAGATGTGCTGCATGCATATATGCATGAAGAGTAACGTTACCTACAGTGAACTATTGTGAAATCCGGCGCCTGAAACAGGTCTGCCTCAAAAGGGCCTTTGCCATCATTGTCTCCAGGCACTGCCCAAGGAAGCATGCGGATAAATTCTGTGGACCTGTCTACTAATGCCTTTAGTTTATGAGTTTCATCCGGATCGGAAATGCAAACCACACCCTCCCATTCGGCTCGTACGCCGTACGGATCTCTATATGGTTCCACAAACCCCAAAATAGTTTCTACTCTAGGAGATATGTCAGCGACCCAAAACTTCTGTGCTTTACGGTAAGCCTCTAAGCTTCCGGTGCTAAAGCACTCAATGTAACCAGCCAGGACTTCGGCTTGTTTTGAATTCGAGACATATTTAGTCGCTTCGCGAAGGTGAAAGCATATCTTGGACATCTCGGCTGCATGGTCGCCGGGCTCAAGGCGAACTGTTGCCCCCAAAGCATGCCCAAGCAACTCTCTTCGTTTATCGTTTGTCTTCAACGAAGCTTGGAGAAGATTAAATGAGATGTTTGTTTCATCGCAGCATTTGCGAACGCGGGTATTTTCAGGTTCAATGGAATTCTTCTCCATCACTCGGGCTACTGCGGCGATCTCCTCCTTTGTGATCTGATTTTCTCCAGGATAGTAGTTCGACTGGTTATCTTTGTTGGGAAATCCAAGACTTGATGGATACATTGCTAGTAGCGGCTCGATTATCTTCTCTAAAGCGGTAGCGCTCTGCGGAGAGCCGTTTGCCATTTTCCGAAGAGCATCGGCAGATATCGGTGGGACTACTTTTTGATCTCCATCGGCCTAAATAAAAGCCCTATACTTAGCAGCTTATGTAAGTTGTCTTTTTTAAACGAAAACTTACAAAGTAATTACCCAGTCCAGAGAGGAACGAGCCTGCAAACTCCAGAAATGCCTCTACTTCGTCTAGTGTTACCTCTTGCTGCTGGGCGAGTTTATCCCATTTTCCTCCACAAGCTTTATGAAGCTCAAGAATAAAATCAAGAATATCCGGGCCCTCAGGAGAGGTTTGACGTAGAATAACTCTGCTCCCGTTCCAGGCAGCACGCGCAAGATGATGTGCGTAGAGTTTCTCTCGGAAAGATAGAGCTTCAAAGAGCTCTTTAATAGCGAGTTGATGCGTTGGCGCGCGATGGCGGGATAACAACAAAGCTGCCATATTCCAGATCGGAACGAACGATTTGGCGTAATATCAGCTGTTCTGAAGGTAGTTAATTTGTTTGCTGCTTTGGGACAGACGGCGGGTTTTTAGTGCGGGGTCAAGACATGTAGTCAGAGCTTGCGATTAATAAGGCTCACCTCTTGTACCGTGCAGGTCGTAGCCAATTAGAAGCAGCGCATAAAATGGTACTTAATCTGCTCGCTAATTTATACTATGATAGAAGTCCTGGCAAGATTGTGTTACAAAAGGCATCCCTTTGAGTGCGCGACGGTGCAGTGGAGCTAAGTGGACCCACCACAACATACTAGTACATACGAGTATCTCTAATCGCAGCTGTAGCAAAACACGCTAGTTATCGCAGTACGCCAGAGCTAGTTTGATTTGGCCTGGGAGGTTATTTGCCACACCCTACTACGCAAAACACACATAAATTCCTGGACACCTACCCCTCTTACTAAACACGTCTAGATGCTATAGAATTTAACAAATTTTTAGCAGTATAAGTGCCTAAGTAAGGGCTAATTTGTTTAACAACGCGATTTCTAGTGTTTTCTTTAAATATGTTTATATTAATTAGTCTAACTAGTTATTCTGGGCTATTTATCTAGGCGTTGTGACCATAATCTCACTATAAGTCTTGTTAGTGGCCTTGTTAGTAGCCACTAATAGCGATAAAGGTGTGTTTTCCTTTGCCTGTTTAACTAATAATTTAATTGCCTTAGTATTTACGCCTGCGCTTAAACGGCCGCGAGACTTGCCGCGGCCCCTACACCCACGTTGAGTCAGGGCACCCTGCCTAGCAACAAGCACTTCGATTTCTGCCCGTGTGAGGCCGCGCTGTACGCTTGCTCGCATACGCCTTGTGCCTCGTGCCGTTGACGGAAGCGACGTATGATATGGTATTTAAAGCAATTGGCCTGCTACAGGCAGGCCGTGATACTAAATTCCTTGGTGTTGCTGTGTATTCCGCTCGCTTGGATCGGGGTTAATTTGCGGCATTCGTTGACGGCCAATTCGAATTAGGTCTTGTATTTAAAGAAGCGGGTTATCTACATCCTAGGAGTCAAGGTTAGATTCTCTTCTCATGTGGATGCTAAGGAGCTTGATACTAACGTACGAGAGGTTTTTGAAGCTACCATCTAGGATGAACAACGGTCTTATCTAGCGGTCGATTTTGGGCATGATATTCTTGAATAATGTAGGCACAAGGAAGCTTAAATTGCTGCTGGAATTGGCAGGGTTCTTCGCAATGTTAAAGCCATAGTTCCCCTTACTAGTTGTCACAATGTGAGCAGCTATGGAAGTGGATATCTAAAGCAGTGGAATTGTCCTTGTATTCTTTCTATTCTGAAGAGGAATTAGACCTCTTATTATAGATAATTCTTGACTAGCTAGAATATCGGATAAGAATGGTTAATCGGATAACATTAGTCAGGATCCGTGCCAGGATCGTGAGCTTCCGACGGCATCATCCTTCGGCGTTGGTTAATGGCAAGCCGTTTTTGCTTTAATTTGGCTCAAGATTGTTGACATTGAAGTTTCACTTGTATGCGAAGCTTAGCTTAGATACTGATAGAGGAATGAAGCTTTCGGCGGATGCATAGACTAGCGAGAATAAGATTGGGTGATGTTTTGTCAACCAAAAGTATATGCACGCCCAACAACACAACTTCAATTCAGTCCGGCAATTGGGAAAAGACGTAATCCAACGTTCATGGACCTCTTGGATAGCGAGATCAAATACTCCAGCAGTTCTATTCATGGTTATCGAATATGGACACCGTTCAAAGTAGCAAGAAAGGCACAACAGGAACGGGAGCAAGGCTGCGAGCAAAAGACGAGGTTTTAGTGTGAAGGGGAGACCTGATTTCTTACTTTTACGAGAGGGCTAGAAACTCTCTTATAGCTAATTGCCGTAGCTGAACCAAATTGGCCAAATCTAAATCCCTCTCTGCAAACAAAGCTGACTTCCAGTGGGGGGTCATTTCCGCCCACGCAATACGTGACTCCAAGTGTGTCCCCCACGCCTCAGCGACGATCTATTAAACACGTCTGCTCTCAAGTTAAAAGCTCTCCCGCTCGCCTTATTCCAAAACTACCAAGTAAAGCTTTCCACTACCAACTTCACTAGAATAGGACCGTTGTGTCCAGAATGTCGAGCCATCGCCGACACAATATACCGTACGTCGTCCGCCATCCCAGAGGGACCGCACACAACCACGATTGTTCCCCCTTTTTGACTCCGAAGGTCTCTCTCCAGAACTTCTCGAAGATTGATCCGCGCACCTACCGACAACGAGACATCTATGCTACCCCATGTCCTGTGCAACTCTGGGCCGCAGTCATACCCCAGCATGCTCTCGACTGCGTGCACAAGGGGTATCGTACGAACGCCCCAGTACACTTTGCGACTCCCACATGGCATCCCCGCTGTGTTGAAGTGGTCCAAGGCAGGAAGAACACCCGTAATACCCACGCCTCCCGCAACGCAGATGAGGTTCGGGAAGTCGTGGGTGGGTGTTGGATGTTGGTCTTGGAGAAACGTTGTGCCAATGTCATATGAACCCTCCACGAGGACTGGGATCCCCTTCTCACGGGCCCCCTTCTTAGATAGCAGCTTTGTCAGACCCCCTTGCTTTCGGATAAACACCACAACACCAGACGTCCCAGTCGGTTCAGGTGCCGATTGATCAGAGCTCGATCTGTCAGAGACACTGGTACATATAGTCGTGATTATATCCTGGCTAGTTTTTTCAGGCACTGGGTCCTGCTCGAATGTATCGCGCCTCATATGTGATTTACGGTGAGTAACAGATGCAACTGAGAATGGATGGCTCTCCCAAACCCTCCAGAGGCTTATAGTCGGGAAGTGCAAGTACACATGGCCTGTTGCAGACATGTTTGGAACGTCCAACCGATAGTATTCGTCATCCACGGATGTTAGGAACGCTCTCTTGACTCCATGCCGTAGTGATCGTGCAAGGCGGATTGCTCGATCGAATGCCCACACTGCCGTAGCCATGATCAGCCAGTTCTCGAATCCCCAGTTCGACTTGTAGACGATGTTGATGTGGTGGTATGTCCCAGCCAGAGCAACAATAGCCAAAGCGATATGAAGAATAAGAAACAGCTCATACATATTACGGCGGACTATCTGTACCGAGGAGATACACAAGAATACCATGGCACACGTCGCAGCCGCCCCGAGCTTCCAATACAATTCGGACAGCTCGGCTCGAGTAAAGCCGTTAAACCCACGAAGGGCAATGTCGAGATATCCTATGCCGTGGATAACGGCATGCAGCATGCACAAGACAGCAGTCCATCGATGCATCAGGAGAAACGTGGAATGAGACCAATTCGTCAGCCAGAGCAATAGGTTGTTTCGCCCCGCGTACAGCATGACCAGCGGGAAGAGCGCACAGCTCATAACCCCGGATCGATTTGCAACGTACCTCTCGATAAGGCCTGTTTTGCTGCTGTAAATTGACGATGGCCAAGAGTATGAGATTCCATCGCAGCTACTTGCGATGTTGATCGCCCACATGTAGGCAATGAAAATCGACTGGCCGCGAGTTGGTACCATTCCCAGTCCCCAGATGGGAGCCGCATGCTTCTTCCCGACGAGAGGCGGATCGATGAACCAGGCATTGAACTTGGTGCACCAACTTGACGGCCAGGGTAAGAAGCGTAGAAGCGATAAACTAATGGGAATAATGGCGCCCGAGACGAATACCACCATGGCGTACCAGGAGGATGTCTTTTCATTCTCGGCCAGCGTTCTCAATAAGTCAAACCAAGGCTGGTACAGCTCATCAGGTACGTAGGCCGTATAATTCAGGAACCGCGTCGCATTAATGGCATCCTTTGGATCTGCCGTAATCGAAGCCACGAGTGCCTCGTAGTTCTGGTACAGAGGTTCAAGCCCTGATTTGTTTCCAGGAAACTGGGCGCTGTAAAACATGCTCAGCTGTTCTTCGGGCAAGCCTGCACACCGGCTTTTGACACAGTATGCCGCGGTCTTCATGAAATGCTCATTGTGCGATTTGCAAGCGTCTGTAGAATCGGTGGTGACTCGCCACCCCTTGCCGACCGGGTAGCTGGATTCACTTGAAGCTTCCGCGTCGTTGGTCACCGCAACACCAGCAAGGTCCGCATCAGTGCAGTTCAGCGGCGCTGCAATAGTAAATAGACAGGTGAATGCGCACGGTGGCTCATACAGAGTGAGACCGTAGCCCATAAACCCCTTGGACTCTCGGGCATTCGTAACCTCGAGAGACAAAATTCCCGAGGGTAGAGTCGCCACGCCGATCAAACATGAGCGCAGTAGCCGCATGTCTGGCAGACTTTTGCCAACTCAGGCTTTCTTTGATCTCGGGGAGATGGGGTGGAACGTTGCTAATCGGAAAGAAGTAGACACCAAAACTGGACAATGAGAGAGAATGTGCCGATGAGGTGTAGGCATGTATGTGTACGGCAAGGTGTCGATGTGTAGCGGGACGACCAGGAGATTTGTCACGCAAACCACCTCACAAAGCAACAAAAGAGAGCAGAGGAGTTCCAGGCCTACAAACGAAAATGGATAAAGTAATAATCTGCAAGCCTTCTCATCCCCGAACAGCCGATGGATGGACCACAAGGCAGTTCTTATATTGTACCACGTTTGTCACGGACGGACGCGATTGCTACGTCAGATCAAGATCTTTGACCACTTTTTTTTCCCTTTTCCCCGACACTCTTATTAACCGTTATCTGATCTTCCTTGCGAAAAAGATCAAGCCTCTTGTTCCGTCGGAACCAGGTAGGCGGATGTGGGGAGGGGCCGAGGCCTATTCCAACGAAACAGGCTAGAGAGTCCCTCCATCAACGGTACCGCCGACATTGTATAGACAGTTGCAGAAGCCTCTATTTAACCGATGATTCCCAGGGCCAGTGCCCGTCTCAATCCTACCGAAGTGGGCGCTAGCGACTTCTTACATGTAATGCACAGACGAAGGAGAAGTATTTCGCAACAGTCATCGTGGCGACTATGCGAATATGAATAAGAGACTCTTTTTGTGTCCTTGACTGCTTCTTTCAGCTCCACACTACGTTACATCGACTTCGCACATGTATTAAAAAAAATTTATCGGAAGAACGCGTCGTCGGTCAGTTATGGATTGGGGTTGGCCATGGCCACGACGCCACAGGTTTTGGGCACAAGTAATTTCGACGCCGGAGTGGAGCCCAGATTGATAAGATGATCAGATAAAACCCGTGGGGGCTGCACCCTGAACCAGGTAAATTACTTTTAGTCGCGACTGGGCCACTGCTGATCACCCCGCTCCTTCGTTTTCCGATCCCGGCTGCGGTTTCTTCGCTGGGCGGGCTCAATCGACAGGGTGTGGTGTATGGCCGTGTCATGTGGTTTGTGTGCACCTTCTGCACCTGGACTGGATGGGATCTCGGCCGGCGCATACTCTGAATGTAGCTTGATGACAAAGAGCAAAGCTCATCGCACGTTGGGTCAATATCCTCCCGCAGGGTGCAGCCGGCCTCAATAATATAAACTTACAAATAGAGACGAGTCCATGGGTGACGAAAACAAATAAAATAAAAAATAGTAAAGCTTACTGAGAGACAGGTTGGAGTCCCCGGACTCGCAAATACCACCCGGCCACGTGCATATGCTAGTCATTCAGCCATGGGTTAGTTTCAACCCCATTACACGTACTAAGAGTAACCCACGGAGCAACTACTACGGAGTACAGAGTGCTCATGCCGAATGAGAGGTTGGGGCGGTGAGGTGGCCGCGGAATAGCGTGGCGGATAAAGATACGGAGGATACGAAGTACGAGGCATGAAGTGAGCAACCCACGCGTTATCTTGTGTGCGGACAGTGCTGTGTGGGTCGTCGAAAATTTGTCGGGGCGAATTCTCTGCGTCAAAGCCCAAGTGAGTAAAGGAGGGGAAGCAAATTATGTAAAAGTGAAAAGAGAAGAAAGAAAGGAAAAGCCGCATATTGCTGGATACTGGTACATCAAGCGAATGTCTGCAGATCGATAGCAGCAGAGGACTACAATATATGCTGACGTTGATCAAATGCCAAGGCAAGCGTTCAGACCAGGCCCAGGCCAAGGCTGAATCTGCCGGAAAGCTTGGCGATCAGATTGCCCCGTAGCAGGCCCGGTGTGTGATGCTGGTTGAAGGTTGGGAGAGAGCTGACAACACCATATATCACTCAAGAGATGCGCTGAGTATTAGAACTCAATAGCAATAGTATCATCTACTTCACCTCTCCGGGAACACATGTGCTACATGTCAAAGCAAACCTATGCGTTCACGTCCGGCCATAACATCGTGCTCTCGGCAGGGAGCCAGGGAGCCTTATGCATGTCTCATGCAAATGGGACATCGGGTGCGAAACCAAGGTGGAAACTAGGTTGGGCAAGTGGCACGCCTACCGCAAGATGTAATTTCGGCAGACTTCATACCAAACAGTAGCATAGTAAGTTAGTTATGGCAAGTGAGGCTTGAAGAGGCCTATTATTGTTCCGTATAGTAACTGTGCCTCGCTATGATGGGATGCGCCCGACTGCTGAAACTTTCCTCTTTGTTGAATACCTCTTTCAAGCCTCGCATCATTATATTAGTCAATATCTTCGTATATGCATCAAATAGAACATGAAGACCCAAATTAAATATATGCTATCCCCTTACCGCCATTACGACACTTCCGGAAACACATCTGGCTGTTTCTTCTGCAGTCGCTGCAGCATGCTCTTCAAATCCAACCGCGTCGCTGGCGAGGTGCCATTAAACCCTCCAGCCTGCCAATTTGCCTCGAAAGTCTTCAGCTTCTGCGTCAAGGCGCCCTGGTCCAAACCTCCAGACTGGCCCGCGCCTTGCAGGGTGTCGACAAAGATACTCCATCGTCCCTTGTAATATGATCCTACCAGATCGCCCCATGCCTTTGCCGCATAGTCATTTAGGTTGGTGGCATCGACCTGCCACACGGTGACTTGTGAGCGGGCATTAAATGCGAAAAGGTCCTCGTTTCCTACTGCGGAGCCCCATGCCCTGGCTGCGTCCATCCAGTCACCTAGTGTGAAATGCTTGTTTGTAAGGAGGGTGGAGTCGAGCACATCCAGAAGATCGAGGAGTTTGCGTCCGGCGGTCCCGACGTCGCAGCTTGATGGGTTTGATCGGAGTTCTTTGGAGCCAGAGATGCTGCACTGGTAGGCTTTGATAAGGTCGTTGTACTTGAAGTCGAATGCGTTGCTGAGCATCTGTCGCGATATATCGATAAAGTCTAGCTGGAAGGTGGGTATGTTCCAGAGTGCGGATTGCCGCAGGGCGGCTCTGTACATGAGCTGCCACGCTTTTTGGAGGACCATCGGGTCGTAGTGCACCGCTGTGGGATGGGGGAAATGTCCTGTGCGGTTTACAATCCCTGACAAAGCCGGACGCAGCTGATAAGTCGCCACGGGGACTTGGGGGATGTCAGTGCGGGTGTTGCTGTAGACGTAGGTGCGAAGAATCTCCCAGGCCTGATACACCTCCGCGGGGATGCTAGAGCTAAAGGCGTATCTCTTAGTGGCCCAGTTTCTAAAGTAGTCTTGCGTGCTGATGGGAGAAGACGACCAGGCTTGGTCGAGGAGAATGTCGTAGACGATTTCGTTGCCCTCGTATGCTTCTGGCGTGAGGCCAAATCCGACGAGCGACTGTGACTGAGACAAAGCGTCAATGGGACCACTCGTAATGGTCTGGACTCGTCCCTCCAGAGCCATGTTGCCTCCGAAATTATGCAATTGGCACCAAATCCACCGCTTGCCGGAATAGCTGCTGGTGCGTTGCCACTGTGGATTGGCTTCTGAGTAAAGATCGAGGATGAGCATGCCCTGATTGTCCGTCACGCCGCCCAGATAGGCATCGATTCGAGGCTGTGTCCAGAAGTCGCGGCTCGAGTAAAAAAGCCATCCCTGAAGAAGCCACACCGCAGCCGGGTTTGCAGCAGTGAGGCAGGCGTAGGTGTTGCGAGAAATTCCGGACAGGTAGTCTTCATCGCCCTTTTCGGGAGCCAACTCGTTGAATTGGTCGAGGGTGTAAATGTTGGTAACGTTGCCAAACGCCTTGATCTGCTTGGAGATGAAAAGCTTCTGCAGCTCAGTGTACGTGTCGTCCAATGGGTCGAGGAACAGGTCGCGCGTGTACTTGTCCGGTGCCGGGGCAAACCAGTTGGGAGAGACGGTCAATTTGGCATCTGGTCGGACCTTTTTGATGGCGCTTGGCACGAATCCAGGGAATGCGGGCAACACTGGCGTAATTCCGAGCTCAACCATTCGTGCCACAATCTTCTTCTGCAGATCAAATTGCTTGTCGATAAATTTGAGAGGCAGGTCTCCCTCCCCGCCCCAGGAGCCTTGAATGTTGCCGAAGCGGTTCCATGATTGAAAAGCAGGACCGCTGAAGAAGGGCAGAATATCCTCCTCTTGGAGGCCGAGCTCCTTGAAACTGTCGAGGAAGATCTTCTCGTAGCCAACCCATGCGAGCTGCAAATTGACGCCTCTGAGCGCCGCCCAGTCGAGGAGCTTCTCCCAGTCTTCCCATTGGTACCAAGCAAATGTGTATGAGAAAGTGACTGCCGTGGGTTGTCAGAAGTTATATTTTGTGGAGCTGCGGTTCTGCATGAAGGTATTCAGAGTAACAGCGATTGCGTCAACTTACCAGTGTTGAGATTATACCTCCACGGCACAACACTGGCGCCGGTGAGAGACTCCAGTGGTGCCGGCAGGTCTTTAGGAGCCTGTTTGTAAGTATCGGCAAACCAAAACTGGTCAATCTGCAGGACATCATTCGCATAGTGTCGCAATCTAGTAAACGGGTTATTTTCTGTGCCTGTGGAGTTGCAAGTCATGAGCAACCACACTACCGCCACTATAGCCAATATGTCTCTAGATGGTTACATGATTGACACGGGACGCAACATAAAAAAACGTGGATGTGCGACATGTGAACTCACCCCCTAGCCAGTGCATTCAACGTAGTGCCCTCAACGAGGATCCTTCCCTCTTTGTTAGCCTTGACGGTGTAATTGTCATTCACTGGTGGGTTCCATCGCGACCAGTCATCGTGCTTTGCTGTGAGCTTAAATATGAATGCGTCGCCATTATCTGGGAAGAGACGATTGGCGAGAGCAGCGATCCCACTTGTCCGCGATGATAATGCATCCGCTACGGGCAGCGAGAGCAGCGTCGCTATCGCTAGGCGCCAGAAGATCACCATTTTCACCCTATTGTTTTCAGACTAAAAAAGTGGCAGTAGAAAAATAAATGGACAGGCTTAGATACGTAGGCCGGTAGTTATCATGCTGTGTTTCACCCCGCGCGGCAGAGCAGCATGAGCCGGTGTTATAAGGAATGCACGGGCGTGCCAATGCACAAAGTGTGGCCACGCGATAAATGTTAATTCGGCGGCTCTACTAAAAGAACCTCCTGACGTGAAGTAACAATGAGGGGATGCCACGCTGCGGGAAGCACACGTGAGGCCCTAGCAGGGACGGGGAGAGGCATAAAGCAAAGGCAGAGGGGAAGTAAATTTGTTTGCGGAAGGAGGGGAGAGGAGAAAAGGAAAGGGAGGACCCGAATGCTTTAATGGAATTTTGCGGTGGAATTGCAAAAGCGACAATGGCAGTCTTGGAGAGGATACGAGCGCGTCTGTGAGCATTATCATGCATAACAGATGTGGACATGCAGAGCTACATGATGATGAACTGCATCTGCTGTTGGCCAAAGCTTGTGGAAATAAGGGGCCGGAAATGATCTGTGCTTCATGGAAAAAGTAACGTCGCGAACACGGCCGAGACAAAATAACAATGATGCGGGGTTGCATGACTAGGCTTTTGCCAAGAGAAATAGTTAGTCAAGTAACTAGAATTGGGGTAAAAGAAGAAACCTTGCCAGACATACATCATCACGGCCAGCCAGATACGAGGACCAGTTACGGAGTACAGTACTCCGTAAAGACAACGTTCATCATGGAAAGAGCGGAGACGTACAGAGTAGGTATGGAGTAGGTGCTTGATTATGATGACGACGAAACTTGCACATATGCAGCTCCCTGCAGCTTAAAATATTAATCCATCAGTTACCGCACAGGGAGGAACCCCCAGCCAACAGAAGAGGTCTGTCGAGTGCAGTACTCGGTACCCCGTAGGTATGTGTAGCTGACAAACGGCTATCACTTGCATCCAAAGTCGGTCAAGTGCCTCCTCGAGATGCCCTGTCAACTAAATCAGCCAACTCACCCTTCCTATCTCTTCCTATCTCTTCTCATTCGCGCCCGCATTTCGCCTCTCCGCATCCCTCGTCCCGCACAGGGCTAAAATTGCAGTGGGATTAGCGGTGTTTTTAGTGTCAGGCACCGCAGCGCTTTGTTTGCTGTGCGGCGCCGCCCACGGCCCGGTCAAGGTGTTCAAGTATCGCGCTGCTAGGTTTAGATGTGCCGTAACTTCAGAGTAGTTTGCTAGTTAGTTTGTGGCTTGGCTCGGTGTGGGATGCTGACCCTCATGGCTGGACGTGATCTGATCACCTGGCAAATAACTAATGCAATGCTCAACTTTGGAGCAATTTGACTAAAATGTGAGAAGGGCGAGCCATTGGTTTGCTAGTTGCCTGCTGACAATGCGCAATCAGGAAAGTGAAAAACCTGATGCCCCGTACTCCTGAGGTTACATTCAAGCCATGACATGCTTCACCAGCAGCCATCCAGAATCACCTTCAACAGCACTGACCTACGAGCCATGTCACTAGCATCGTACTCGACTCGTACATTGTGCATCCTCTCCCGGCCAATTTTTAACTTGATTTTTTCCTAGAAAAAATATCAACGTTGCAGGCGCATCTGCCGTCAACCACCCGACGAGGCTGAATGCTCTGCACAATCTCGTCTTAACTCTCATCCCCCCTCCTAATGACGTAACATCACTCAATATACCCCAACGCTCGGAATGCATTATCTAGAATCTCCTGCAGCACCTTCTCCTTCCTATTATTATAATCCATCACAGTTTCCCCCGCCTCCCGCGACTGCATGGCCGAGATCCTCTTAATCTCCGCATACCTCTCCCGCTCCTCGGGATGATCCACCAACCATTCCCTGAAGATGCGGTGCCTTTCTACCTCCGGACAGTCCGGCCCAAAAACATGCAGATTCACGGGTGTCGGTTCTCTGTCCAATCCAAAGAACCGGTGCTGATGCCAGCCTCGCTCGCGGAATAAGAAAATGAACCCCGCTGACTGCAAGGGTCCCACGTACGAATCCTCGTCAAGAATATCTCCGACTGTGAGGTCGATGTCGATGATGGCCTTGGCGGGGAGGTCCGTAACGCTGGTTGAGCCTACGTGTGAGATGGCGAGTGCTGTGTCACCGAGGGCCGCCTTGATGCGCGCCTTGACTTCTTGGAACTGCTCCGGCCAAGTTGGGTCTGGCTCTACAATCTCGATGACCCTCGTGAGATTGCGCGTGGCGAGGCGCTCCACGCCGTGGGGATCATACTCAATGCGGTGGACGATTTGGGCGGGTGTGAGAGGCATGCTGTTGTGCTGACTGCTGTGCGGCGATGGAGATGGCGCTGGGTGTAGTGTGGGCAAGGTGAAGGAGGGTATGCCGTTTAGTACAATACTCGAGCTTGCACCGGCCGAACAGACGTGATTTGTGGCTCGCAGCATTTATTATTTGCTGTGGCATTTATATTCCGGCGAGATTATTCAAGTTTAGTGTCGTCGGGTTTGATGCGCAAATCATTCACTCATTCACGCTCAACGGTCGGCATTCGAGCTCGTAACTCGTATTCATGGTTCCACTTCGTACAATATGTAGCGCTGTTGTCGGGGAGCTCCAAGTCTATATTTCTGTCCAGACTGGGTTGAGCTTGATGACTAAATCAACCTGGTGAGGTGGGATTCTAGTCAGAAACGAAACCTCTCGAAGCGAAAAGTACAGGGTCTTGCTTTGCAGCTGTCGCGAAGTGCTTAAAAGTGGTGATGACTAGCACCTACTTCGCTAGCGGCTAACACTAATTGGCAATCAGCTCAGCCAATTCGACGTGTCTTGGGCAATGCCCTTGGTCTCGAGTTAATCGTAACATGCTTATGTTATCCCTCTCGTCTTCTCATAGCATTGTGAAGCTGCCATATACCAAACGCCAATTAAATATACCTGCCACGGCAGCATCGTATGTGTCAGATTGATGTGTACGGCACGGGCAGCTGCTTCACTACTTGGATATCCGGCAATTATCCGCCCACAGATTGAGCCACTCACTTCATGGCACAACGGAAGTTTACAAGGACAAACAACACTCCGTACGCATTTTATCATATAAATGCCCGATGCAGTCATCATGAGCCAACCTGACAAGGGCCATGCCAAGAACCAGTCATCCGTTTCGCGATGTGAGTTCCCTTTGCGCTTCCACCCCAGCATCCGTCCACCACTGCCCATACCCCATATTGCCATCTCAGGACACAGAACAGCATCGCATCCTGCGTGTTGCGCTGCGCGCTCAGCCGGCCATAACCTCATTAACACTCTGCAGCTTCACGACCTCGGTCTTCTACTAAAGGACCGCTCGATGCAGACAAGTTAGTCTGCCCTACTCGTCTTGTCTTCCCCCGACAGTCCACTGACCCTCACACAGAGATGATCCATTGAGCTCACCATCAACGCCGGAACCTCAACGCCTCGGGGCCCAGCTCCCCCGGCGCGCAGCATCTCAAGCCCGTCAATCACAAACAAGCTCTCCAATCCCTCAAGCAGGAGAGTCTCGCCGGAAGAACTTTTCCTTTCTCCTCCGCCCGGAGATCTACCACCCCCTCACACCACTCAACGTCCCAGTTGCATTCCGCAATTCCACCAAGCAGCCCGATCCGGCAGCACCGCTGGAGCAACTCCTAGCAAATGGCCACTTTCGCGCAGCGGCCATTACGGCTATGCAGGAACTCATAGGATCCGGCTTGCACGGCGCCGTCGATCCCTCGGATTCACAGCGGATTTTCCACCTGCTGTACACTCGGCTCGTCTGCCTGATACTGATTGATGCAACACCGCTTGCGGCTCAAGAGGTCAAGGCGCTGGAGGATCTCAGCAACGCACGAACATATGTCGACGACAGGACGGGCGAGCACCTCGTCCCGTGGGACTTGCGTGTTCTAAACGTGCGTCTTCAGGCACTGGGGTTTGGGGACCCCCGACGGGCCGTCATGAGCTACCACGACCTTGCGAGAGAGGCTCGCCATCAGGTAGGTAAGGCGGCCGCCCTGCATGATAACTCGGCAAGCGAGCTATGGAAAGCCCGTCTCCACGAGCTCGGCGTCAAGGTCGCTGGCGCATTGATCGATATGGACGATCTGTCTGGCGCAGCGCACCATTTGAACAGCCTACGCGACAAGGGAGACGGCAAAATTGCCCTGTCAAAGGCTCTATTGTGGCTGCACATAGGGGATGCGGAAAAGGCACGGGGATGCGCAAGTCATTGCACCAAAGACGCTGTGGAAACAGAGCGGCTCATACTGGCCTTGTGTGATATGGCGCATGGGGACTACGAGGCTGCGCTGAAGAGTTGGCAGAATCTACAGGAGGATCTTGTGGGCGATGAGATGGTCGGAGTAAACACTGCAGTGTGTTTGTTATATCTGGGCAGGATGCAGGAGGTTCGTTGCCGAAAATTGCTCTTGTCTGTTGATGCAAAATTACTAACTTTTTCTTGGTTCAAAGGGCCGTCAAATTCTCGAGGATCTTGTCCAGTCCGGGTTCTCCTCTCACACACTCCTGTTCAACTTGTCAACCATATACGAGTTGTGCACTGAGAAGCATCGTAACCTCAAAATGAAACTCGCAGATCGGGTTGCGGGCATGGACGAATCGCCCGCGGGGTGGGAGAAGATGAATGCAGATTTTAAGCTGTAGGCAATTGACGCTCAACATGAAGTATTCAGAACCAACGAGTGCGCATCACATGCAAGCAGAGTGACTGTTCTATCCTCTAGCCCTCTAACTCGCCATGCAGACTAGGACAGGAAATCGAAATAGAAAGCACAGAATGTATGATGATCAAGCTACGGCCGCAAGTTATCTCGTATCTGCATAATATCTGCCTCCACAAACCCCAACTTATTCGTCAAATACCCTTCCGCACCGCCATGATTTTCCTTCAGACGCTCCACGAAATCCACCATCACGCCGGCATCGCTGCTCAGTACTCCCCTCACGCCAGGAACTTGCAGGCCCCTCTGCACCGCAGCAGCAGCATCTTCATGGTCGGCCTGCACCACGCCTGATAATTCCAGAACAACTACGGGCAGCATGGTCTCCCGGAGCGGCTCAACGCCAATGCGCGTAAGGGCGTACTCTTCAGCAATAACAGATGCAGGCGCACCCATGAGATCGAGAATAAGCGCGCTCATGACACCGGTGCGATCTTTGCCGCCTAATTGCACATCAGTTGAATGGTAGCCCTGTCCGATTCAACTGCGTTGATCGATCGACCTACCTGCGCAATGAAACAAGACTGCATTTCCGTCATGAACAGTCTTGAGCGCCTCAAATACCTCCCTGTACCCCGTGGTGTATCCCTCCAAAATAAGGTCATACATCTCGCGGAACCCCTTCGAAGAAAGTTCGCCGTGTTGCGATACAAAGTCTGCCAGGTCCAGAGGAACATCCTCTACTTGGCCGTCCTTGAACGGAAACGAGAGGATCTGGATGCCATCGACTTCGCAGAGCGGTTTCTTGACTTCGTCTCGTCGACGAAAGTCAAATATCTTGCGTAGCCCAAGTTGAGAGCGCAGCAGGGGTCTGCTGGACTCGGGAAGGTAGTCGAGTGTGCCGGAGCGGAAGATTATGCCTGGCTTGACATATCCCGGAGAGTAGGCGCCGATGTCACGAACATTCATGGATCCAGGGAGGGAGATGAATGGCGGATTGGAGAGGATGGGACCCAGGATTTCAGGGTCGATGGTGTGCTCGGCGGGGGTGGTGGCGAGGGAAGAGAGGAGCTGGGTGTCTACCATGGCAGCGGTGATGTTTCGGTTCGATGTAGTCAGTCGAAATATGTCTTTGACGAGTGGTTAATTTGGCGATGACTTATGCCTCTACTTATAGTTGGTCTGCTGAGTTGATAGGTCCTTCGCCGCTCGCTTGCCGGTAGTTCTCCAGTCATACAGATGGTGGCAACCCAGCCGCATAACTCGGCGCCGAGGTATCTCCTAAAATCCCAGTTTCCATCCTGACCTTTGCCTCTTCTCAGTATTCCCACTGACTAGGGATCTAAACTGTCGTAGTACCAAAAGGTTGCTTATTTCCCGTGGGGCTATGGAAAATACGCCGTTTCACCCGATCGCATAGCGAGTGCAAGTCAATAATTTAGTAGATTTCCCTCGAGATCAACCAGCTGCGTGTACATGTTGATTGTACAGAGTAAACCGACCGCATAAACGACATAAACGACGCAACGCCGTATGACGGCGTTAATGACATACGTATTCTCCGTACTCCGTAGTTAAGTCACTAGCAGATTCAGGCAGAGAGTGTGGAGACAGGTCCCATCAAGTGATTTGCTCATGGCGCTCACTACCCAAAGGGAATCAACATGGCAAGCCCGAAGTTTGGCAGCCAGCCCCAAGCAGATGCTAATTCGTTCAAGATGCGCATTTTGATGAAATCCGCATGCGCTCAAAGTCTGCCCGGACGTAAAGTTGATGCGTTTGCGAGTTCTGGGGCAATGTTCGCCCGTCTGTTCAGGCTGGCGATCTCTTCCGGCCGCTGGACAACGAAACCGGCAGCCTGTTCCGGGTTTCACTGACAGATGGGCGGTAGGATTAACTATAACGTCTCTGGCCGATATAATATTAGTTGGTGATTTGCTTGTGTTATGTAGGGGAGGAATACGGAGTAACTAGTCTACTCCGTAGTTACTCCGATCCATATATGTTCTTACTGCAAATTAACCACTGCCGATGCGTCCTCTGCCCCGCTAGGGGATGGACCTAAGTAGCCCGAGGCCCTCAGGAGACTAGATTCTAATTGACGCAGCAGGGATTCGGGTCAATATCCGCCCAACCTAAGAATTCCTCCATTCTGTCTCCGTGCAACTTGTCCACAAATGGCCACCATCTGGCGATGTGAAAGCATTGCAAGCCTGGTTTGTATACTGAGCATCAACATTTTGCCAAGTTACAAGATGAAGTAAGTTAATCCGCATCCGCAGCGTAATCCAAGGGCAGCTTATGAATATCTGATTCTGTCACAATGACAACTGACATGAACAAGTTTACTCGCATCAACAAAAACATCATGAAGAACATGCTTTAGGATGGAAAGTCGATTTAGAAGTTCTGAACATAGTAGAGCCTGGCTCGTGCTGTTCATCGAGCCTATTTTGGTGTCACTCAGCCAAACATTCTCAGGTAGCCAAAATCCAGTCTCCGCCATTTCCATTTGATCTGAAGTTCTTTCAGGGCCCAAGTAGTTCTCCATCATTTCTTGGCATCAGCTTGATCAGCAGAACATCCACACCATATAGCCAGACGACCGCACAAACAGCACCATACAACGCCTTGTCGCCAGAATGAATTGCGTTGCCCACTCTTGGGGCTTGGTGTTGAAAAAGTAGTGTCATGTTCCTCCGTCAAATCGTTGATTAAAGACTCGGAGTTGGCTCGCGTTTTTGACTCGTAGCTAACAGGCTTTGGATGAGTCTCTTCAAATTCTGGGGATACCGCCACTGCTGCATGTGCATGAGCTTCAGCATTAGAAGAACCGTCAGCTCCTTCAGTCGGGCAACCGTCAAGCAGATAAGGTTCTGCTTCTGTTGCTGGCGTTGTTCCCGAGGCCCACCGGTCACTGATGCTAGTCTCCAGGGTTCGAGTTGACTCATGCGAGTGGCTTCGTACAGTGGTCGTTCTGCTGTGAACTGACTTGAAACCCGACGAGAAGGAATTCACCGTCCTGACCCTGCTGGAAGAGCCCTGGTGGCACGAGGGCTCTTGCGTTGGCATATCCCAGTATGGCTGCCCTGTGAGCCGGCTGATGACGGCCTCCACGATCTGTTCGGCCACCTCTTCAAACGGCGGAGGAGGATAATCCGAATAAGGGTACCGCTCTCCCGCCATGCTATTCCTGTCATACGACCGATAACTTCTTCTGTCCCCTGTCGGCTTACCTGAAGTGTGACTTCCGCCGCTGCCACCACTCCTTGTGGTTTCCGCCTCGCTTTCGCAATACGCCCGTGGAACATCTGGTGCAGGCGGAGGCACCGGTTGCCAAGGCGTTTCGCCGTCCGATCCAGCAGCGGAGGAGGTTGTATAAGAATCTGTGAAAACACCGTCAGGACGCTGCGATGGCGACTTGTTTTTCATCTTCCCCCCAGGCAGTTGTACTTGTGCTTTTGCAGCTCCGTCTCGGGCCATCGTCCGCTGCCTGGAGACACTGGAGACATCTTCTGGCTGTGTCCCCGTCGTGGAATGCGTCCACTCTGATTCAGGCTCGGCTTCAGACGACTCTCGCCAGGCTGCTTGTCCTTGAAAAACCACGTCGGGGGTTTGCCCTGTGTTCGTCCTCGTGTCCTGAAGAATCGTATTTTCCAATGTTTTGTGAATGGTTTCTTGTTCCACTCTCATATTACGCATCGCCTTCTCTTGCGCAATATTCATGAGCTGCTCGATGCTTTGCAGCAATTTTTCTGTCACCAGCCCCTCAAGCTTTTCATTCTGTCTCGCTCTAGCCTCCGCTGCCTCTTCCTCGGCTCGCCTTTCCATTTGTATTCTCGCCCTTATATCTTCTTCGAGACGTTTCGCCTTCTCCACAGCAATTCTCTCTCGCTCTGCCTGCGAGCGTCGCTCGGCTTGTAACTTCTCCCTCGCAGCTTTTTCTGCCTCAACTTTAAATTTTTCCATCTCCAATTTGGCTTCTTCTTGTTCTAGCTTCAACGCCTCAGCTCTTTGCTGAAGCTCTTCTTCAATTTCCTTCCGGAATTGCGCTTCCGCTTTTTTCTGCTCTTGCTCGGCCCCTATTCGTTCTTCATAGTTTTTGAATGCCCTGAACTCAGCTTCGAGCCGAATTTTTTCAAGATCTGGAGCAGTTGATCTTGGAGACGATGGAGCCTCAGTACTGGGAACGTTGGGGGGAGCGTGGAAAAACGATTGACTCAACGGCTGTTGGAACGGCTGATAGAACGGCTGCTGATACGGCTGCCCATACGGCCGCTGATACATGCCAGGGGGTGCCGGATAGCTGTTAAAAGTGTAACCGGGCTGCTGTTGCTGATCCATACCCGAATATCCATAAGAGTTATAATCATCAAAAGGATCCGTGTAATGAGCAAACAGACTTGGATTATCAGAGGACTGGTTCTGGATAGGATAAGTTGCCGACGGCTGTTGCTGTTGCGGCGGTGGGTTTGCAGTATCCGGAGAGTTGGGTACGTACCCCCTCCGGTAGGGTGGTATTGAATTTGGCCGCGTGGCATGCGGCGGCAGGTCTGCAGTGTTCGGATAGTTGGCTGTTTGCGTCGGATAGGATGGCAATGGTCTCGGCATGCTAGCATATGCGCTGGCAGGCCGCTGTTGGGGCTGTTGGTCTGTGGGCAATGGGATATATCGGCCGTTAACTTTCACCAAGGGCTGACTATTGAGTGCACTAGGTACCGACGACGTGTCTTCCTGGTGACGTCTTCTGCCTGGCCGTTGGGGATTTGCTGCTTCTTTCCCCTTAAGCCGCTCGTCATTTGTCGGCCGCCGTCCAGGAATACCATGGGACGTTTCCATGATATGGTGTTGTCGAGGGGCTTCGGCGCCCCCGTCGTGCCACCCTGGGCCGACTCGGCCAGAGATGAAAGCATCGCCGTTATCTACTGTAGGCACGACATAAGATGTGCCTTCTCGATTCCTTGCGCCGGTTATTCCGGCTTGAGAGCTCGACGTTGACATGGACCGTGATTCTGTGGACGCACTGGAGCCGGTTCTCTGAAAGCGAACATCAGGCATCACAAAGAAGTGTTTGGAGATAGTTGAGATAATTAGATGCTGTTGTTGAGCCGAACGAAAAAGCTGGACAAGCCAATAGCCACAATTGATGGACAACCGCAACCCCGCTTGAGCCTCATTCAAAAAGTGTGGTCATGTCCAAGGTTCGGAGGTGCCGCTTCAGCTTCACTTGCGTCGAGCCAATGATTGGTCTGGTTCGATGTGATGAATGCAACCTTGTTGCAGAGCGTAAGCGCCAGTGGCCGAATATGACACGTCACTCCGCTGAGTGTTGTGTCGCTCGTGGGCCATTTCACATTCGAACATGTATAATATATTGTATCAACCAGCCTGGCCGTTGCAGCCGACTGCTTCCCCAAGAGAAGCACAATATCTTGAAACCACATCCTGTTCCACACGGCAAGACTTTCAGGCAAGAGGGCTGCCGCTGATATAAACGCCATGGGGCCACATATCGCGGCAAAAAACACAGCGTCAGGTAGCCAATTCTTCGCAGATGGCCCCGGGGACCAGAACGTGGCCTCTGGTAATGGGTTCCAGTACAATGACCGCAGTGAGCATCGCAGCATTACGAGTGAGGCCGCCCCCCCCACCCATATATTTTGCAGTCCGAACCCGCTCAATGTCGCCGTCGCTGACTACCACATTAAGTCAACTTCTCTGGCATGACATCAATACGGCACCTGAATCAAGCAATCAATGAATTAGATAGCAATTTCGATGAACCTACGCGTAGGATATCCAATTCTTTGGGTTTCAAAACCCTTGTCCAACACCTATCCTACTAACTCGTATGTAAGGGAGTACCATCATGGACTGGCTCATGCGTCAACCAAACTGGTCTCCCCAAGACAGTCACCAGCAGCACGTCGAGCTGCTCAGCAAAGTAGTTCCCGGCACAGGCAAATGGATTCTTTCCAATGATGATTTTCAGACTTGGAAAGATCCTTCGAGTTCATTGCGTGTTCTGCCGCTGCATGGCATATGTAGGTGTAAACAAGGATGCTTAAGTCTCTTGGACTCGCTAACCATGATACGTCTCTCAAAGTGGGATCGGGAAAGTCTATGCTTCTGTACGCTGTTTCTATTTCGGGAAAAAAAAAATGTCAGCTACTGAAAATTTTCATCTTAATGCTAACATTTTCCTTAGCTCCATCATCATACAGTCAATAAAGAACGAAATCGAAGGACAAGGCAACGCTGCGTGCATCTACTTCTACTTTCAAGATGAAGAAGATGCTTTTTGGCCCGCAAGCGTCTGGTTCGCGTTATTAAAGCAACTTCTGCAGCACGAAAGCTCCAGTTGTATCGCTCCGGAGCTGAAATCCAAGTTCAGTGATTCGTTTCAAGGCGCGTCGCAGAGGCATACGCTCGATTACTGGAATCTGCTGAAGGCTCAGGCTGAAGAATTCCAGACAGTCTATCTAATTCTTGACGATCCAGACAGTCACTTAATTCACGATGGAAGCAAGCGGCAGATGATTTGGGACGCTCTGAGGAAGCTGCCGCTCAACATAAAACTGCTCTTCACGTCCAGGACAGACCAGCTTGCGCGCCATCTCGATGTAGACCGCGGTCTGGACATCAAACCAACAGCGACTGACATAAATGTATATGTAAATAGTCGGATTAACAGCGACGTAAACTTGAGTCGGGTGCTGGTAGAGTCCCGGGATAGAGCGTCTGTGGTTAAAGCAGTTACCTCCCTCACTACTAAGAGCGGCATGTTAGTCTCACGATTCATCCATCCTTTAGGCAATGCTTATATCATTCTTCTGACCGAGTCCAGGTTCCTTTTGGCAAGGCTGCACCTGGATGGCCTCAGCAAGCACGGCACTCTGGCTGATATTACAGATGCCCTTAATCGTCTTCCTTCAGATGAAATCCGCGCGTTCGAGTCCGCGGTCCATCTGATTACCAAAAAGCATGACCAATTCTATAGAGAGCTGGCCAAACACGTCCTCACCTGGATTGTCCATGCAAACGTTGGCCTTAAGATCGAGCAGGTCCAAGATAGCTTTGCCATACAACGCAGCAAAACCGGACAGTACCGAAAGCATCGGCCTACCGAGGAGTCTTTGATATCTGCAGGCGCCGGCTTGGTCATTAAAGACCCAGACAATGGTACACTGCGCCTTGTCCACGAGTCCGCAAAGAAATACCTACAGAAACACAACGTTATGTACCAACAGGCCAACTTGATAATAGCGAAAACATGTCTATCCTATCTTATGGCCGACGAGACGAGCAATGAGAGGCAAAGCCCCCTGCTATCATACGCTGCAAGTCACTGGAACTCGCATCTAGGCAAGGACTGTCGGCTCGCCGACCCGGAGGCCAGCAGACTCATTAAAGACTTCCTTAGTGACCGCCTTAAGCTCACGAGAGCATTCAAGGCCCTGCCTGACGCCCCAAGCTCTGGTTTGGACGGTATTACCGGGCTGCATGCCGCCGTCTACTTTGACCTTCGCTCGTCCGCCAAAGCCCTCATCAAGGCGGGCGTAGATGTCAATGCGAGATGTTCCGATGGCCAGACAGCTATGCACTGGGCCGTTAGGCTTGGCCGCCGTGAGCTGTTGAAGTATTTGATAAGCAAGTCAGCAGACACGAACATGTGCGATAAGGCCAAAAGCACGCCACTTCACATGGCCCTCATGGTGCCAGAGACAAAGGGCATCAAAATCGTGCAGATCCTGGTCGATTGCGGCGCCAAAGTTGACATTTGTGGCTCAAACGGGCTGTCAGCTTTGTTTTCATCTTTTAAATATGGACCAACAGCCATTGCGGAGATATTAGCGAAGAGCCAGAAGAGGCATGGCCGGTTGGATGCTGAAATCACTCCCGGGTGGACTTGTCTAAGAGAATTGTTCAGTCTTGACCCCAACATAGTAAAGCTATCTAGCAGCTCGGCCGACGAGTGGCGTAGTCTGAGAAAGACTGTCGACAATCACGTCAGATATCTCATAGGTCTCGTGCTTGATCAAGACGTGGAGCTCAATCGGCCCACAACCGATGGCTGGCTGCCCTTGATACATGCAGTCAAGATGAGGAGTCTCTCAAGAGTGAGGCATCTTTTAGAAAGATATCCACGCCCGGCAGACGTAAATCAACGTGGTCCCAAAGATGAAAAGACACCACTCCGATGGGCCTTCACCTATCCTTGCCCCCCCATGGTGCCGCTACTGATCGAACACGGAGCAGACGTGAATGAGAGCAACGCCGACGGGTGGACGCCACTGATCCAGGCTGTAAAGGAAAACAACGAAGAAATCGTCTGGTTGCTTCTGCAAAACGGTGCCCGGCCAGATACGAAGGATACCAAGATGTGGTCGGCGCTGCTTTATGCTATTGAAGGCGGCAATAAAAACATTGTGTGGCTATTGGTTTCCAAGAAGGCAGATGTTTGTCTCCTTAACAACAAGGCCCTCGACTTATCCTTGAGTATCAAAAACCATTCCATTGCTTGGCTGCTGTGTGAAAACGGAGCCGACGCCAATACAGCCGATGATAAAGGCATGACACCACTGCATCGGGCTACACGCGATGGTTATTCCAGAGACGTCGGCTTTCTACTTGACCGGGGCGTAGACGTCAGCTCCCAGGAAAATACAAATGGGTGGACTCCCCTGCATCTTGCCGTGCTGGATAAGAATGACAGCATAGTTAAGCAGTTGGCAGAGCATGCGTCACAGAAAGGACATATCAACGTAAAAGACAACGGCGACAACACTGCCCTCATGTTTGCAACGATGCGGCGCAGCAGGTCTATTATGCAGACGCTTCTTCAGCACGATGCCTCCTGTGATATGCATGGTCCCGGCGGCTTAACAGCACTCCATCTAGCCGCGATGGGAGGGTTCAACGACGGGCTGCGCATGATGATGAACATGACCAATAATGTCAACCAGGCGGACAATAAGGGTTACTCGGCGTTGCATCATGCGGTGTACAGCCTCGAGGCCGACGTTGAGACTATACGCATCCTCGCGTGCAGAGCAAACCACAATGCCGAAGAAGGACAAAGTTCGTGGACGCCATTGATGCTCGCTGCGTATTTGGGCAAGGAGGCGTTTGTTCGTAAGCTGCTGGAAGAAGGTGCTGGTGCCGGTGCGCGGAATAGTAAAGGCCAGACTGCTACAGATGTAATGAAACAGGAGTGCGAGGGGATACGAACGCTGCTTAAGGAGGCACACCTAGCAAGAATGATATGAAATACACTTCGTGATATAGTGGGTTAATATACATATATCATACCTGCCTTGATTCCAGAAAGCACCAATCTAGACGTTAACTCATGATACCCATATATTAGACCGGACACCCAATTTGACACCTTGGCTGTTAAAACGCCTTAATTTCGACTCAACCACTAGTAAAGTTGAAAGTGCCACCATCAATCGCCCCATTAATTTGGGTCGCTGCGTCGCTCGCGATGTTCTGGTTTCCAACTCCGCTATTGACATACTGTGTACCCAACCCCTTATTCCGCAAGTATACAACCTCTCTGTGGGCATCCCGGGGTATTTTTTCCTTTCTATTATTCATGTGCGCCACCAAGGTCTCGATCTGTGTCCTAGTGGCTGACCTGAACGCGTAATTCGCGGTCAGGACTTGCAGGTCCCCCATAATCCCGCCAACGAGCTGATCTACAGTCTTCGCCTTGGACATTGCTTTCAGCATCATGAGACGCCTCGTCGTCGGCGATACCCCTGCCGCCGGGATCACGGCTTGAAAGACATCACATAGCGAGGTGGCCTTCACTGAGCAGGCTTGGAGGGTTTGTTTCAGCGCAACATGGGACTCGTCGGATGAAGCATCAGCGTCGAGGCCTTGATTCGCCATCACCAGACTGTCTTGGATTACAGGAAGGCGGGCGGCGATGTCGCGAAATGAGGGCGGTAAGCCGGATGTGTCTCCACTGGCTCTATAGATTTTTATGGAGGCATCGATGAGCGTAATGATGCCGGAAATGAGGCCAATGATCTCTGCTCCTGACATTGTAGAGCAGCTATATTGAAAAAAGGCGATGTAGAACTGATATGCCGAGTTTTACTGTAAGCTTGAAAGTCGTTCCTCATAATGTCCGCATTCTGGATGATAATCCCGTCCTCCCGTCCTCCCGTCCTCCTCCCACTCTTTTTTTTTTTTTTTCTGCAACGCAGTGTGGCTGTGTTGCAGCACTGCAGATATTATGCATAGTGAGTGATTGGGTACAAACCTCCCAGCCTGGCCGCCTTGCATTTGGTTCGCCTCGTCGTGTCACATTTATTGATACCCTGGCATGCCATTTCGCACGGCTCCAGGACACCTCGCACTCTGTCACAACCTCGCTTGCTATCACCAGAATCAAGCTGGTTTATTTGTGTGACTGCTCAGTACCACCCAGATTGCCATTCACACAATCATCACAATGCCACGCGAAGTGACCAAGACCAATGTCATTAGGTGTCTCCGTGATGCCATCGACGCCCTCGAAAAAGCTTCCAAGTCTTGTGATCCAGTCCACGAGGCTGCCAACGTGCCGTCCACGGCCTTCACCGTCGTCGCCAACCACATTTCCACGGTGCTCAAATTATTCACCTCCATCAACACGGTCTTTAACTCTCTTGAGAATGACAAGCAGTGGGAAGAGCAAGGACAGCTCAGTGACATGTACCCGAAACTCTGCAAGGTCACTAAGGATTGCAGCAATCATGCCCGCTGCCTTGAAGATCTCTTTGAGACTGTTACGGAGAACGGCGACGACGCCGAGACCAAGATAAAGAAGTACCGGTCAGTCGTCCAAGACAACCAGGGCAAGAAGGTGGAAGATGTCATGCTTGACTTGCTGAATGCTGCTCTCCTTGCCGCCGTGAAGCCCCTGGTTGGCGATGAACAAATCCAGGAGCTGCGAGAGGCGTTGCAGGAGGTGAATGGTCTCCCACCGTCGTTGGTTGACAGCTCTGATGCAAGTGTTATTATGAACAACTATCAATCTGGCTCTCAGTTCTATAACGGTGGTCCTGGGGACCAGAATCATTGCAGTGGGGGGTTCATGGTTACGGGAAAACCTTCGAGCTCCACCTTTAACTACCACTCGAAGGCAGCTCCCGCCGTGGATTAGGCTACTCGCAGTAGGTAATAATGCGGGGCTCTCGGTATACATGGAAGAAATTGACATTGCTACGCCACATGTAGCAGGACGTCTGGCATTTACATATGCATAAATTACTATCCAAGATTGGACATGTCGTCGCCAGAAACTGAAATGAACAGCTAAGATACGTGCAATCCATTCCATAATCTGTAATATTAAATGGTGATCGGACATGTGTCGTAGTATTTAACAAGTCCGCGAAACATGTACTAATGACCCGTGGGTTTTCGATTACATCTGCACATGTGTTATCCCTCCTTCTCTGCAAAGAAGACAGCTACATAACCGTTGTCGCAAAAGCGATGGCCGACAATAGAATACTAGTTGTTAATCCCAGCCGGTAATTTTGGTGCAAGACACATATTCCCCCATTAATTGCACGCCTGACCACACATACCCATGAAGAGACACTATGCAACAATAATTTTTGAGACTCCAAGCCAACACTTTATTGTTGCAGACCGCTGGTGGGCAACTACAAAGGCATGTCCCAATGCGGAATAAATGCTATCGGCGCACCAAGGCGATGACTGATTTCTCGCTCGCATATGTCCAGTCAAGCTGTCTGTTAAAAATTATCTCCCTATTTGCTAGTAGCTGAATTCTTAACCCTTGCACTGTGTAAGGTTATCATGGAGAAGTTTGACGTCGTTCTTTACTGAAGGCTTCGTGCCAGCTCTACTGTATGCCGAAACACCCACTGCATTTCCTCCTCGTCAGGAGTCGCATATGTTATTCGTCTACATAACAAGCTCCTCAGCTTAGCTCTCTTCTACAAGTGTATTTGCCTTGAATATTATTTTCGTCTCGCTCTGTGTTCTCCCGTCGTTCCACCCAATATTTTAGTTACCGAAAACGGTCGGCATAGCTCTCGAATTTTCGAAAATCAGTGCCAAAGCCAATTGCGACCCTGTAGAGTAGCACCGAGGGTTGCTGGTGCGCGCGTCGATTGGGCCATCCTGCTTCACTGAACTCATTCTTGAAGTACGCAATCCCAAGTGCCGTCGAACCGGTAATTGGAAGAAAGATCAATGATCAAGCTCTACTTCTGGCCAAGAGCTTGCACATAAGGCTGACAGACACAGTTGAGGACCCATAACTCTGCAATCAACCTTGCCGTCCTTGTCCAGTTGAGTTACGTCCTTAGGAACGGGTCCTCATAGATGATTTTTGCGCTTGGTATAACGTTTGGGCTCCTGGTCGCAGAGTTCTCGAGAAGATATATGTCGAAGGTCCATGTTGGGGTGCTTGTTGAGAAGATCGATCAAGGCTTGGCCAGTATAGCCGCAGGCCCCAACGTGGCCAATCCGGGATGGCGTCTTGTTGGAGGCATTATTTATGCCTAAGGGCAGGTTCGTACTTGTGTTGATAGCATAGGACAGACGTCCTGTAGAAGAGAGGCAACGGGCTTTAGGCGATGATGGTGTTTCGACCGAGTGATATCTTTGGCATTGACTCCGCGACGAATCGTGAGAGCAACGCAGCGGGTGTCGAAGCGCACCGGCCCACAAGTAGCAGAAAGCATGGTTCCAGTAAGAGCGAGCCCAATTGGTCATTGGGCCAGTAGAGCCGGTTAGATGCCCACGGTACACTGCTTGTGATGTATGGTACATGAAAATATTTAATCCAAACTTACTGGCGCCCTTCACCGTATTTACAAATACTCAATGACTTCAATCATCAAGTCATTCATTCTTCTAATTTGAGCGACTTACATTTTTCTTGCTATCCGGTTCCGCGCCAACTGGCAGCTAAGACGCTCGTAATAAAACGGGACGAAACCCTTTATCGGAGAAGACGGGACCAAATGGCAAGTAAATGGAATCGAACCAATATGCAAGATAATTAACTGCTCTTGGGTAATTAGGATAAATAGTGGATACAATCACACTCTATACACTTGGCTTAGTAGACGTTTTGCTATCCGGGATTCTGTTCAATAGTCCCTCGCGTTCTAATAATAAAGCAGGGAATACATGGGGAGCCCTAGAGTGGTCGCTTTCTCAACTACCCAAAAGCAAGTGGCAGCATTTACCTCTAAACCGAAGGGGGCACCCATATCGGATCCCGCATGGATTTCTTCTGAGGATATTTACGGCGAAATCAGCCGATGCGTTGATCCCCTCGCCGCCGATGTTGCTCGAACGAGAAACGAGAAAACGACCATCTGGCAGTACAAGCCAGAGCTGGCCCGGGTTGTGATGCGCATCGGCGACTTCGTCTTACGATACGAGACTGGAAAAGAACCCGACCATGTGTTGCCGAATGATCGAGGAGCCAGGAGGCAGCAGCCAGGATGGCACTCATCAAGTTCCGCCTGGTTTCTAGCACGATTCGTCCCTTCGAGCTAAATCTGGAAATTATAAGGAGCGGAAATTTTCCCGGTCATAGCTTAGAATGATTACTCCGTACAAAGTGCAGATATACAGGATTCCTGCAGGTCTGGGGGTTGATAAGGCATTAAGTTTATTAACGCTCGTGAGGAGCAGATAATTGTATGATTTTTCCAGGATATAGACGTCCTAGAGAGACGAGAGAACTCGGTCCAAACTCACGACCCTTTATTTTCATGGTGTTACCAACAAATATGGCTGGATGCCGTTTACACGGATACAGAGCCGGGTTGTGTCACCCCAATGCGGGGCCGTGCCGACTGTTGTAGCTCCTCCCCAGATATTTAGCCTCGGCACTTACAACATACAAACTGCTCAGCCGAACACCCAACACCACTAACAAAAAGCTCCCTCTCTCTTTCTCTGTTTCTATTCACATACCATCCATTCATTCATCACCCTCTCAAGTATTTCCAAACCGTAGAAGCTGTCAAACTCCCTGCATCCAGCCCACCATGACAGACCGCGTCTCCCAAATCACCAACCACCTCAACTACCCCAAGGGCCTGCTCGCCGACCAAGTGGCCATCATCACCGGCAGCGGACAAGGCATCGGCGCCGAAACAGCCCGACTATTCGCCAAGGAGGGCGCCAAAGTAGTAGTCTCAGATATTGACAGTGGTGCGTTGTCCTCCGCCCTTCCTTCACTCACAATCAACCCAACACGCATGCACGCATGCACAAATATATATACGGAGCAGACGAGATATACTCACAGAATGCGACAGCAAAAAGCGACGCCGTTGCCCACAGCATCAACCAAGCAGGTGGCCAGGCCATCTCCATACCCGGCGACATCCTCTCGCCTGACTTCATCCAAAAGCTCATCCAAAAATCCGCAGACTTCGGCTCCGGCAAGATCCACATCATCGTCAACAATGCCGGCTATACATGGGACGGCGTCATCCACAAAATGACCGACAAGCAATGGGACACCATCATTGCCCTCCACTGCACCGCGCCGTTCAACCTCGTGCGCGCCGCCGCCCCGTACTTCCGTGTCAAGGACGGACAGCCACGGTGCATCGTCAACGTGTCTTCCACGTCGGGGGTGCACGGAAACGCCGGCCAGATCAACTATGCGTTGGCGAAAGCCGGCATCACGGGCTTTACCAAGACCATTGCCAAGGAGTGGGGGCCACAGTTTGGCGTGAGAGCCAATGCTGTGGCCTTTGGGCATATTCAGACGCGCTTGACTGCTGCGAAGGAAGATGGTGCGTTTGTAGAGGGCCCCGGCGGCGAGAAGATTAGTTTGGGAATCCCACAGAAGCAGAAGGACTCGAAGCGTTCATCTGCGGAGGAGTACCCCGATATTCCACTGAGGAGGCCGGGCAGTGCGACAGAGGCGGCGGGCAGTATATTGGCTGTTGCGAGTCCATTGTTTTCATACGTTTCAGGGCAGACCATCATGGTAACAGGCGGGAGGAACATGTAAGATAAGAGAACGAATGGCTAATGAAGCGTGGAGCATTCTGCTACATTGAATTGTGAATAAGCAATGGACAAACAGGTTTGGGTCAGCTCTTGTATTAGTTAATATTACAGGTTCTTACAATCATCATTAAAAGCTTTTCCTATTTTGCATTATCCCCCATGGTACCACATGCCCCGTACTTACTTTCCTTTTATCTAATTACACCTTCATCCACAGGGCAAACACGCCCTTGGCATACTCGACAATCTCATCGCCCCCCAACTTGCTCTCGCCATACAACCTGTCCACAAACGAGATGGGCACCTCTGCCACTGTGCACCCCATAGCCTTGGCACGAACCATCATCTCCATCTGGAACGTGTACCCTTTACTCTCCGTGCTGGTAATCACCTTCTCCAACACGGACTTCTTATACAATCGGAAACTGCCCGTCAGATCGCTCACGCCGGGACGAAGAACGGTATCGGCAAACAGGTTGGCACCTCGACTGACAAACTTGCGTTTCAGGTCCCATCCGAAGACGCCACCATCGCCAGCATATCGTGTACCCGTGACAATGTCGTAGTTACCCTTATGCTGCAGCGCCACCATCTGAGGGATGAACTTGGGGTGGTGGGAGAAATCGGCATCCATGATGATGACAAAGTTGCCAGTGGTGAATTGCAGGCCGTGCACGTATGCAGTTCCGAGACCAAGTTTGCCGGCGCGAGGTTTGAGGATGACGTGAGGAGCATAGGCCTTGACGAGCTGGTTGGCTACTTCTTGCGTTCCATCGGGGGAGCCGTCGTCGACAATGATGAGCTCCCAGTCGAGCTTGCTGCAATCGAAGAAAGAAAGTACATTAGCGGCTTCCTAACAAAGCGGCAAAGAGCCAGTCTGAAAACCTACCTTTCGGAAAAGGTACGGTTCAGCAACCAGGTAATAATGGGCAAGTTTCGACGCTCATTGTACGTCGGAAGGATCACCGAGTACTTGTTCTTGGAGGCCTTTGCAGGAGCCATTGTGGGAAGAGGCTGTGGGGGAATAATAAAATTACGAAAGAAAACAAAAGGCAGTGCAGCGCGTCTCGAAGAGGGCCTCAGAAGCGCTTGTCACGATGTTAAGGAGCGTGGTTCAGTTGGATAGGCTTTTCGTAGAACAGTCGCGCGTAGAAAAGGCAAGCGTAAAATGCCAGCTTGTTGTCGCTCCCCCCCTCTGGCCACCATGTCACGATGCCTAGCCTAGCTTGTGTCAAGGCTAGTAGCAGACAGATGACTAAGCACTTTGTGTTTCGTGCGGTCCCCTGAAATGTACGAGTAAGTATGTAGAATTGGTGGCCCTGCAACCACCTGCACCAGCCGCCAACCTGTTTCGTACCAATTCCTTCGGCAGTACTCCGTACTAAGTAGGTAAGTACCTAGGTACTTGGTTGACTTGGCGCATCGTGCGTTGGGATGAAGCGACTCGAGGGGCATCAACGAAAAGCCGCATGTCAAGATCCAGCAACTCATACCTCCGCTAAAGCTGGCGCAGAATCTAGAACATCCTGGCGCAGAAATATACTCAGGCTACTACTCCATACCCCGTATTGACACCCGTTTTGCAGACCATCCGTACGAAATACTACGTGCTCTTCCACCATCGCGCCCCCTCACTTGGGAACTTTACATTTATGCTTCAACTTCAGAGTCCGTCCCTTAGGTCCTTCATCCAACCAGACACACCAATCCGTCCGGAGCAAAGCAACGAACTCTCCTCGAACTCATGCACGCCACAAATGCACCATATCTCCATGGGCCATTGCCATTACCTGCAGCGTCCACGACGGGGGCGAACATCTTCTGCCGAGCACCTAACGGCTAGCCGATCATCGAGACCGACTGCCTGCATCGACGACTGCAACAGCAGACCGTTCATGCGGAGTACCGCTGCTTTGCTGGTCTTGCCCCGGAACAAGCTTGGCAGTAGGCTGGCAAGCGTCCAATATTCAATGTCCTGCTGATGCAGTACAATACTGCACTACTCCGTGCTCACTGTCCCCATTACTCTCTAGCGCATCCAACTTTCCTCCACCTCAATGCCAACTGCGGCGAAGAGTCCGTTCGCTGAGCGTTGCCATTGGGCAGTTCCAACTGTCTATGCACGTCGTCCATCAGTGGCTTGCTTGATGGTGGATGTTTGCGGCCCACCGACCACCACCGACCACCACCGCTCGACCACTTGCTCAGTTGATTCTTGCCCCCTCAGTCCAGGTCTGCGCTGTTTCTCTGCATTACAAGACGGAATAATTACAGTGGGTGAGGGTGTCCATTCGATTCTCTCAGTCCCGTGTCTTTCAGCCAGTACCAGATGCGCAACCTGCTCCGTCAGTTCGTCAGTCCGTGTTTTTCGCCGCTACTAAGCCCTTTGTGCCCTGTAAATCAGTCTCTTTTCCCCGCAAATCGATCGGCCACTCATCGTTGCTTGTCCCGGTACAGAGTGGTGGCAGCCCAGGTCATACAGTTTCGATCGTCGTCGACGCGCACCGTCTCAATTCACCTTACTCTCACCCAGCTGCACAGTCCCGATTGCCTTTGGGCTCTATATTACGGGCACGTATTGTGCCTTCTCGCACGGCTTTGCCAATGCCATGGCCCGCGCCATTGCAAACAGAGCAAGCCATATTGGCACGTTAGCATCCGGCTGTCTGATCCCCCAGGAGAAGTATGTGTGCCCTGCCCGCGCGGGCAGCCCCCCCCCCTTCCAAGTGGGCTTGCTCAGCTCTCCTTGAGCCGGCTGGCTTCGTAGGTCCGGTCCTAACACTTCGAAGCTCGTCTTGGTTGTGACCAATGTACTCTAAACTCACACCAGATATCCAGGTACATGGCGCAGCCTTCATCCCAGGTACTCCTCCGCCGAAGTAACGAGGTGGGGGACATTTCCCACCTTCATTATGAAGCTACGGCATAACAGAGGAATGGCCATATCCCGTTTGTGGAACCCATCATGGGCTCCTCACAGAAACGCAAACATGGTCCCAGGTTCCCAGGTATGCCCAGCCGGTATTGCAAGTTGTAGCGTTCGTTCCCCGTTTTTGTCCCAGTTCCCAGTCCAGTGTGTCTCCAATCTACTTGCCTCAGCTTACCAAAGTCTCTCTCCCTCCCTCTCAATCCCTCGAACTTCACCAGAACTCGTCTTGATCTCGTACACTCTACAACAGCTCGGGAACCACGACTGAACACCTCTCTGCCGCATGAGTTTCAACTTGCTGTTTCCTGTCTCTTGTAGTCGCCATCCTGTTACTCCAAGCCCCGCCGGTAGCGCTTCTCCAGCTACCAAACAGATCCAAGCTCAAACGCTCGCTCGCTTGCTCGCAGCGTACTTGACCGTTGTTACGTCATCCTAGCGCACCACAACCACCCACCACCATGGCTGACACCAATGTATCAGCATTCAGTAGAGGTAAGAATCACAAAATACTTGTCGCCCAGCATTGTCTCTTGGCAGTATACGGTTGCTTGTCTGTAGAGATGCCCATGGATGATTGATCCTGTCTGAATTGACCCACATGCCGGTAACTGCATGCCGTAGTGCCTACTCAATGGCGCCGCAAGATCGAGGGAACCCGTAACCGACTGTATTGATCATTAACGGCTAATGCAAAACTCACAGTCGGAATTCCTGGCCAAGATGCCTCCCGCCCCCATGTTGGAGCTCCCCCGCCTGAAGGCGCTCCATTTCTCGCCGTCTGCCCTCCGGCTCCGGCTCATATGATCGAAAGAGATGCGGGCAAGCTTTCAGATAGGCAGGCTGACAAGCCCGCCGAAAAGCCCGCCGAAAAGCCCGTCGACAAGCCGGAGCCGTCCGTAGAGGAGAAGAAGCCGAATGGCGACCTCGATGGGTTCCGCCATAGTTTCGGAGACCCAAAGCCTGTCGAGGTCATGTCTGTTCCAGAGACTCCAGTTAATGGCTCGACTCCTGCTGGGGGGACTCCGCGGCCTGAGCTCAAAATCCCTGAAGATCCGGCACCTGCACCTGCTGAACCTACTACTGAGCCTGTTATTGAACCTGTCGTGATGACTGGAGTTCAGGAGCCGAAGCCCACCTCGGTAACTTCTGCGCCAGAGGGTACTGAGAACAAGCCTCCTGCTTCATTAGAACCACAAAAGCCCGTGGAGGAGTCAAAGCCCTCGATTTTCGGCTCTCTGCCTGCTAAGGAGTCAGTTCCAGAGCCAGTTGTGAATGGGACCATGGACATTGACAAACCTGAAGCTCCAGTAACACATACTGGTCCTGAAGCATTGTCGGTTCCCGCTCCGGCGCCAGCTCCTGTCACTGCCCCTGTGTCTGCTCCCGCACCCATGCCAAAGTCGCCTACTCCAGCCAAGGCTCCTGAGCCCACGACTGCGGTTTCTGATGAACCTGCTGCAGGAGAGAAACGCAAGCTAGATGAAGTTGCCGTTCCTGCGACTACCAAGCCTTTGACTGAGAACCAAGCAGCTCCTGATGCGCTTCCGCTTGACAAAAAACCCAAGATCGATGATACTCTTGCTCAATCCAAGCCCGCTCCTGCCGCCGATGCAGTGCCGGTGCCAACAGCTGCGGCAGAGGCCGAGCCGCCGTCATCGTCACCCAAAGCCTCCAAATCAAAGAAGGAAAAGAAACAGCCCGTGGTCGGCAGGACCGCACGCAAGACGCGAAGCCAAGGTCCGGCCGACGTGTGACCGGCGTAGGAAACTCGGCACTCGGACATGAAAAGAATATATGGACAGGTACAGACGTAGTGTGAGCCGCATACGATGAAATGACTATTGGTTCTGGATGTGTCCTGTGAATTTGAAAGGTGGCTTGGGTGTTTTTGGGCTTGTGATTACGACACCCGGTGTTGACCAGCTTGGGTCTATTGTTCTTCCGGTGGTTTGTTAGTGCTAAATTGGCGTTGCGGAAATGTGTACTCAAAGTTTTAAATTTCAATAGTCAATCATTCTGTTGTGCTGAGGTTACTATTGTGTGCCCCCTTCCTTCCCTGAGCGTATGAAATGAGATGACAGGCAGCAACAACGCGTACGTCAGACAGCTGCTCGAGCTCGGCCTCTTTCTCTTCCTCGTTCAATTTTAAGTTGATACAAAAATATCTTATCTGGAATTGATCAAGTAACAAAAGAGAGTTCCATGCACATATTACGTCACGACCGTACATGCCGATAAATAGAATGAGAGCAAATTGACGGCTCAGTCCAGGGTAGTTGCACTCAAACCCCAGGACCACCTGGCCCCACAATTTTCCGGACGTTGCAGCCAGGGCGAGTGGTACTCAGAGGGGGAAGGGAGAGATTTTATGTGCTGTACCTTTCCCAATCGAATCAAGGTCTTGGACGACGATGACGAAATTGAGTAAATGCATCTTTTTAGACAACTGCAATTTTTTGGGGGGGGATTTTTCCCTAGCACCACCTGCTACCATCCAAGGTTGAATTGTTTGTTGACTTTTGTTATTATTCCATAGAAAACATGCAATTGACCAATACAATGCGATTAGCAGCCAGTGCCGCGCCAAATAATGGCGTGGCATCGTCAGAGGGTCCCTTTCCATGGCAAAGGGTGATCGTGATAGTCATCTCCCGTCGATCCGTCAGTCGTAAATAGAGAGCAAGCTTTTTTCACATATTTGGGCATTTTCCTGGCTTTAGAAGCACCGCATCTCGCAATGATACAATCTTCGGCTTTCTTGGCAATAAACACCTTGTTTTCTGGATCACAGGCACAGGGGCGGTCCTCGAAGGCGCAGCCGGCCATAGGATAGGTAGCCTCAAGACAAGGTATCTGTATATAGAGGAAAACGGGCATGGAATTAGCCATTGATTGGGGTAGAGGAAGTTTTGCGAGGGAACATACTGAGCATTTGGGAAAGTCGCTGAAGCCGGCGAAAGCCCCTGGAAGAATGGTAGCAGTAGCTAGAATAACGAGACCACACTTCATTTTCAGTGGAGAGGATCCCAGTTCCCCGAGGCGATGAAATAAGTGGCGAAGAGAAAGCTTTAGACGGAAAGGAGGACCTGGAGAGAACTCGAGGGGCTTTGCGATGACTAGTTTATATTTGACAAGCGACCAGACTCAACATTCACACGGAGATATAATAGTCCTGCCTTGTCTGACGGCAATATCATTGGATGTTGCGGGCGATAAAGTAGACTAACAAACTCTGATAAAGTCGTGTAGCATAATGGAGGAGGCCAAGCGAAAGTTATGCTGCACCACCTCGCGACAATTCTCCTGGAAGTCGTACAAGGGACTAGTGCGATCGCGAGTTCAACTTCGATTGAGTTCAGCTCATACCAAGCCAGACACGCGGACCGAAGACTCGATAAATTTTGTTTGCAATAGTGAGCTATTTAGAACTTCCCGCGACGAACATGTTGTCGGAGGCTACGCTGCATATCTGAAGTTAATTGGCCACAAGTCCTGAGATCTACGACAGGCACCCACATAAGGTGCCAAGGTGGATGGTAAAGCCGTTTTCCATTGCTGGCAAGATCACCATAGATAATTTGCGACTTTGAGACGCCTACCGGGCCTAATTGAACACATGCCGATATATTGAAGCTGGAATGCTGTGGCAGTGATCTATCTACCGTCTTGTTGTGCAGACTGGACATGTTTGACGACGAAGAAAGGCTTCACATCAGGACCCACTAGTCGACGGGAGCGAAGCTTCTAGGCTGGCAGCTAAAGATCTTATCAGCCATGCAAGGAAAGATCGGCGACAGTGACACACGCGTCCCTTGCCGAAGGAGATTCTTGGGTTGACAGCAAAAGCTCAAACAAAATGTCGCGTTCTGCTGTAATTTTGTGGCTGCATTTGTTGGGAAGCTTGTGTGCTCCTGGGGAGAAATTCCGTCGCACACCCGAGCCGATTCCGCTGTTCTCCCGTTTGTGGCTTGATCGAGGTGCGTCGTGCGTCGTGCGTCGTGCATGGCGCCAGTGGCGATACGCAAGCATTGCTGCAGGCGTTCGTTACTAATACCATACTAAACATTGTGCTTCGCACAGTAGTGCCCAGTACTGTACGGAGTATTGGACAGAGTGTCTCAGTAGACCCGGGAATGAAATTTCATGACAGTCGCCCAGAGGGTGTATACTTAAAACCCCCGCAGCCGTGAACAACTCTTGTTGATGTACCTGGTACTATTATGGAGTAGTGTCATCAAAATCTAGAGGAGTTGACGGCACTGCCTCAATTTCAGGGGAAAGTTGAACTTTGGCCGATTTCCCTGCACCATGCATGAGATTCCGCCCTGGGTAACTTCAACAGAACGAAGTGCACGTGTAACTACGTACTATTCAGTGCCATGTGCGTTGTGGACGACTCATTGGACCGGTCTCCCTCTTTTCCTCGTATTTTCTATTCTTCACTGGCTGGTTCCCCAGCTAGTTAGCCACCCACCCTTGGACTAACTCCGTACTCTGTCCTCCGTATCTGTGGAGCTCATGCAAAGTTTGTGGGAACTGAGCAGGCACTAAGCAAGGGCCTGGCCCATCTGAGAGGCGCAGTTTCAAGAATAGTAATAATGTCTCTTCCAGCATTTTCACTGCAACCTTTTCGGTATTTTCACTGCAATTTTCACTCCTCTGAGGGGCGCGCTGGCCGTCTTGATAATTGGTACTTCGGAGCCCGCAGCTTCGCTGTTTTCCACCCACTGAGGAGCGCGCTGGCCTCGTTGTTCTTGACAATAATTATTGGCGAAATAGCTGGAGGATATGTCATAATTATTCTATGATAGACTTCACTGTATGTTTTTTTCCCCTAGGAAATACACTAGCCGCTCAATTATTAGCGAAATAGCCTGAGGACGTGTCGCAATCGTGCCGCGCATGTGTGTCGTTTGGGTAGCCCTTTTCTCGCAATTCTTAAAGAAGAGGGTGGAAAGGAGGATTTCAATAAGTGTCCTCGTACCATGAAACTTTTAGGGGTACAATGCCATCATTCAACTTCTCACACGGCGAAAAAAAAAAAGAAAGAAAGAAAGAAAAATTTGGAGTTGTATCTTTTGGCATTCAATTGAGGAGACATTGTAGTGTTATGTGTCACTCTCCCTAGCATCCTCCTAATATGGAAATTCACGACAGCGCTTGCCGCAAAACAGGATATCGCTGCAATGCGTCGTTCAATGAAGGTAGGCAACGGAGATAGAACGCAGAAAATTGAATGCGGGTTTACACGTCCTAGAGGTAATTCTGAAACCAGTATACATTGATGTATTTTGGGCCGCCACTTAACGGGCGCGAGAATATCATACCCATCACCAGACAAAAGAAAACTCGCCGAGTAAAACATCTTCTCTGCTATGCAGACGAATTGGAATCGCTGCCCACTCTATTTCACTGGAAATATTTGTATTGTGCAACTGTTTCATCCGTGACACAGTATTGCATTGCCCACATGACAATTTTCTTCCCGGTAGCACAATCTGTGGATACTGCAACTTGCGGACGGCATGTCGCTCGTCCGATCTCCTCACGTTCCAAGGAGCTCCTCCGCCGTGTCTGCCAGGTTAATTGGCTAATATAGACTGATAGAAACATGTGAATAAAAGGCACTTAATTTTTCTGCCGGTTATATATAGCATTCAAAAGTCTGAGTAAATCCCGTTGTTTACGAGTCGCGGCAGCGCATTTGCCACGTATGGGAAGGCGACACGGGCGTACCAGCCAGCCCGTGGGAGAGTCAAACTGGAACATCTGCAAAGAGCCTCCCGAACCATCTCTCCATTCTCCCTCTACGCTCGCGCAACAGACAGAACAGAAGCAGGTCAAAGTATTTATAGGCATATACTGCACAAAGTCTACAGGAACATTCGGATGATAAATCTTCCGGCTGCATAAGCCTTGATGGTCTACCTGAAATCCTGGGAAGCAAAGCCAAAGCTCCTATGTTTCGTCGATGCGGTTTCCAAATATCTGAACTTCAGTCTACGGATTGTCCGGCCCTCCCTATTAACTCTTTTTGTTTAAGGAATGTGTGAACGTTGTGTTTTTTGGACTTTGGGACAAATCGAGGAAGAGTTTTGGCGTTAGGGATTGTGATGTGAATTAGTTTGTTGCGGTTTCCGCACACATTTGGAAACAGGGCTACGATATAATACGCATTCGATCTCAGCTGTTTGTGCGAATGAGGGGGAGCGTGCCTCGTAGGATAATTGGACATGATCAACGATTTATGCACCCACCCCATTTGACTCTTCAAGTCAGTACTGGTCAACTGACCCTTGGTGATTGTCTCACGGTTTACAAGTGCCTGTTCCCTATATTAGAATGAGAAGCTACTTGACCATTTAAACTTCCATATTTAAACCGCTTGCCATAACTACTGCGCTGCTGGAACTTGCCATTCCACGATATGATCCGACCAACCGACCGATCGACACTAGTCCTTATTGGAACTCTAGGTGCTGTTGGTGGGGAGTTTTTGCCCACTAAACTATTTAAAGCACTCCGTAGTTTCTTGCTGAACATGTACTCCGTAGCGTGGTTTCTAATGAGGCTTAAAACCGATGGGATTAACTTAGGGAAAGAAATTCTGATTATCAACGAAAAACGTCATTCCTGTGCGATACTCCACGAGCCGGGTGCTTTTTCAGGTTCTGGTGAGCTGTTTAAGGCCCACAAGTCGTGTTTTGTCGTGGGGCAGGAGCCAGCTAGTCAACCAGTCCCGTGGCCGTCCACCGGAAGAACAGAAGACATGCTTCTGCAACTACGGAGTACTCCGTACGGAGTGTGGAAATGTTTGCTGTATAGTCCTAAGAGCTATTTTGAGGAAGGAATGCTGGGATACCCAAGTGGCACTTTTAGCCCGCATGAGCAAAGCTCGTTCCGCAACGCCCCGCCCGTGGCGCTCAAGAGCAAAGCTTGGCTTTTCAGGCACGCGGGCGTGGCGGCACTGTCTGGTCTGGGCGATTAAAACCATTGACTGGCCGTCCTATTTATCCAATCGCAGTATGGTATAATCTTTTCTTGTCCTGGAGACCGGAGAACCGGCATCTCTAGAGCTAATGGAGCCGATGAAGCTGATAACAGTGCGATGGAGGTATGCCCCTGAACGATGCTAGATGGCTGATAATCTCTGCTGAATCTACGGCCACTTTTGGGTCTTCAGGCATGTATGTGCCTGATAAGATACTTTGACGGATGCCTCCCATTTGAACATTGACCTGTCACAGCGAACCTGCCTGCGCCACCACGGACGGTCACCGTAGCAGACCGCGGTTCAATACGGGGTTTGTAGGGGCATTTGATGCTGGGGCGTCGATAGATTATTGTCGATGGCCATCGGAACTTGGCACTCGATCTAGAAGTCCTCGTTGGTGGGTGGGCGAGCATTGGCGGACGGTGGATTCAATGCTGGACAGACACTGGGCGTGGTCATGCAGACGTTGCGTTTGCTGCGGGTCAAGGTCTGCGGGTCAAAAGTCTCTCTCACCAATCCACGCTCCGCCAAACCACACCAAAAAGCCAAACCAGTATCGAAACCCCTGTCGTGCATGACCATGCTGATGGCCTACGTCCAGTGTTTTGGTGTCCATGCCTGCATCGAGACAACTTCTTCACTTGCTTGCTGTATTTCTCCTTTCCCTGCTGGCATTTTCTCCATCAGTTTCTTCCTCGTTTCTTCCTTCCCTTCCACTAACCTTACTGTTCAACTTTTTTCGTCGCCTTATTCCTCCCAACTTCTTCCTTCACTGTGACAGAAGTAGTCTCTCGTTTCAATCAACTTCCAACAGTCGCCTCCTGTTCGCCATTGCCACTCACCAGTGCATATCTGCTGTCCTTCGGCTCGCAACCCCGGCCTCGAAGCTCGTACATTTTTTAGCCGTGCACCGTTGTGCAAAGCGTTGTTTCTCGACACCCATATATCTGAGCGAAGCCTTTGTCTCCTTTCCCTCGAGATCTCCTGATCCCTTTTCTGGCATTGTAACAAACGGCCGCATACTGTGTGGAAGACTGTCGATCCACCAGCTGGCTATTCTGAGACACGAGCCGTCTCAACATTCGCGACCATCACCCACGAGATCGATTATCCGGTCCAACCGCAGCCGAACACAAACAAATTGCAGGAGTTGAGGAAACACACCTCGAAAACTCCCATCTGCACCCGCTTCCGGTTTTGCTTATCATACCAGTAGGGGACTGCAAACTCTAAGGTCTCTCCAAATTGTTCAACTCGCCCGCTTGGCGACGGGTGCAACGCCTTTACCCGCCATGGCAACATTTGACACAGTCCCTGAGCATTTATTCCGCAGGGACGATGACGATGCCGGCAAGGAGATTCTAAAGCTTCTCCAAAATCCATTTGTGTCTGGGAAGGTACCATTGCTCCTGCCTCCTAAACAGCATTCAAGAAATTACCGGCATCAAATAGCTAACTCTTCCTAATTTACTAGCTTGCATCGACTTCTGTGTACTCAGCCTTGGCTACGTCACTCGGATTCACAGCATTTATTGCCATTTGTTTCTCCTTCCTGCGACCATATCACCAGGCAATCTACGCCCCGAAATCGAAACACGCAGACGAGAAGCATGCTCCGCCACCAATTGGAAAGGCGCCATGGGCTTGGATCACGCCTCTTGTTAACACTAAAGAGGCCATTCTGATGCAACAGATTGGCATGGATGCTACCGTGTTTTTGCGCTTTATTCGCATGTTGAGGAACATGTTCCTCGTCCTGGCTCTTATTGGGGTTGGGATTCTGGTCCCAGTCAATCTTACTAACTTCATAGATTACGGCGGAAAAGATAATCCTGTCAAAACCGAGTGGATGCTTAAGATTACTCCGCAGAATGTGAGGGGGGCGCCGATCTGGAGTGTGGTCGTCGTTGGCTATCTCTTCAACATTGTTGTAATGGGCTTTCTCTGGTGGAACTACCGCAAAGTCTTGCATTTGCGCAGGCTTTATTTCGAGTCTGATGATTACCAACACAGCCTGCACGCGCGTACTCTCATGCTTTATGATATTCCCCGCCAGGGATGCTCTGATGAAGGTATTGCGAGAATTATCGACTCAGTCGTCCCTAATTCATCATTCGCAAGAACCGTTGTGGCGCGAAACGTCAAAGATCTTCCTGATCTCATTGAGGAGCACGAAGAAACCGTCCGGAAACTAGAACAAGTTTTGGCCAAGTATTTGAAGGATCCACAGAATTTACCTGCATCGAGACCAACTTGCAAACCTTCGAAGAAGGACCGGTCTTTTGACACATATCCACGCGGCCAGAGATTGGACGCCATTGATTATCACACGCAACGTATTCGAGACCTCGAAGTGGAGATAAAGGAAGTCCGAGCAAGCGTGGACCGGCGGAGTACAATGCCGTATGGATTTGCCAGTTATGCTGAAATTGCCGAGGCACACAGTATTGCGCATGCCTGCCAAAAGAAGAAGCCTCATGGAGCAACAGTTACCTTGGCCCCAAGACCAACGGATGTCATCTGGCGCAATATGCCCCTGTCCAGCGGTACGCGCAGTCGTAGGAGATGGATCAACACTTTTTGGATAGCAGTCCTGACGCTTTTATGGGTTGCCCCTAATGCTATGATTGCCATCTTTTTGGTCAATTTGAGTAATTTGGGCTTGGTTTGGAAGGGATTCCGGACAGAGCTGCAAAGAAATGAAGTATTTTGGGGTATCGTCCAAGGTATTGCCTCTCCTGCCATAACTTCGCTTGTCTACCTGGTCTTGCCTATGATTTTCCGCCGATTGTCTATCAAAGCTGGCGATCAAACCAAGACCGGGAGAGAACGACACGTCTTGAGCAAACTATATGCGTTCTTTATATTCAACAACTTGATCGTCTTTTCCTTTTTCAACGTCTTATGGGCCTTCATTACCGCAGTGGTTGATTCAACAACAAAGCCGGGAAAGAACGGTAAAACGAAAGATGCGTGGGATGCCATAGTCGACGCTAATCTTGCGGCCTCAATTGTCAGTTCGTTCTGCAACAACAGCTTATATTGGATTACGTACTTGCTTCAGCGTCAACTGGGTGCTGCCGTTGATCTCGCGCAAATATGGCCCCTCATCGTTGCCTTCTTCCAGAAGAAGTTTTCCAGCCCAACACCCAGAGAGTTGATTGAGCTCACGGCTCCTCCTCCGTTTGAATACGCAAATTATTACACGTACTTCCTTTTCTACTCGACGGTGACGCTGTGTTTTGCCACGATACAGCCCCTGGTGCTTCTTGCCACCGCCCTGTACTTCTGCATTGACTGCTATCTCAAGAAGTACTTGATTCTTTATCGATTTGTTACCAAGACAGAATCTGGTGGGCTGTTTTGGCGTGTGGTCTTCAACCGCATGGTTTTAGGCGCAACCCTTGCTGACGGAGTGGTTCTTCTCATAACCTGGGCTCAAGGTGACGGCGGCAATCACATCCAATTCTTCGCTGTTTGCCCGTTGCCTATCTTCATGATTATTTTCAAGATCTATTGCCGAAGAACTTTTGACGATAAGATCAGGTACTACACCACTTCATATGTGGCCAGGCACCCCGAAAGCGGAATGCCTGGTGATGCACAGGGCCGTAATGACAAATTGGCCAGTCGATTTGGTCACCCCGCCTTGTACAAGCCGCTTATCACACCCATGGTGCACCAAAAGGCCCAGAATCTTCTTCCGTCCGTATATCGTGGTCGGTTGACTGATGGCCGCGAGAATGACGGTGCCGATTTGACGACTGTCAGTGGATACTCCGACATGTATGCATTGGACTCTATGAAGGGCGGCAAGGTGGGCAAATCAGCTACAGCTGTGCCTGGTTTTGAGTACGTCTCGGAGTCACAGATGGACTTTGAGTATTATAAGAACAGAGCCGAATTTACTGAGGAGCACGGTGGTGGTGAGATGTACGGGAGAGGATCAGATATCTACAGAAGCGGAACTCCCGGCACGTTTGATGACCGGTCTAGCATCCATTCATCCAGGCCTGGGTCTCCCATGATAAGCGGTCGGGCCAGCCCAGGACAACAGCCCAGACGTGTGATGACCAACATGTCAATGGCCATGTCTGACACGGGTTATTCCAGTTATCGACCTGCCAATGCGGTTGATCATGCGGGGCCGCCGGAGCAGCCGCCTCGCGGCCGAACTCCCTTGTATTCTCATGACAATGGAAGCTCTTCTGGACTCGTTCAGAACGCTGCTGGCGTGCCCATGGCCCCTTTACCGGCATACAGCTCCCGGGAAGGATCAGCTGATCGCGGCCGAATGACGCCCACGCGCATCCACTCCCCGGTACCCTACAGAGCTGGGTCGCCTCATGTCTCTCACGGTCCTGCGCCAGGACCTTCCATTGGAGCCCTGGGCGGTGGACCTCAGGGCTACAGCGGCTTGGCACAGACTGAAGAGACTGATGCGTATGGTGGTGATCCCTCGCAGGAAAATTATTTTAGAGGAGGAAGCAGTAGCCGACCCCCCAGACAGCCCGGACAAGGCTGGTAAAGACTGTTATGTTATGATACAAAATGTGCAATTTCATGCACAGGGTGGAGCATGGCAAGAGCCGTGCTCCTAAGGAAGCGTATTTCTCCCGGTGAATATATCACACGGCGTTTTTGGAATAGACATCTATAATGTAGTGTAGATTGGTTTTGCGATAAACCAACTATCATGGGATTAGAATAGATCTACAGGCTTACTGGACTAGGATCCTCATACATTAATGCATTTTATATTGTATATCTGACGTGGCGCACCTTGAGTTCACGATAACGTCGAAAATGCTAGCTCTATTGTCAAATCTTAAGTGTGACGGGTCAATGTACAGGGTTGTGAGGCTTGAACCATTTACATGTAGATTGCAACTATAGATACATATGTTCGTTGTAGCTTCGTACGGACGTGCGCCTGACGCATTATGTATTGAAAACGCCACTGTAATATCCAACCCTCTTTTGCCCTTCTGTTTCTGACCTCCCTGCCTCCCCTTGACAATTCACAATTTCATGCAAGAGGAAGGCTGCGAGGCATGTGAATTGCCCCCGAATGTTCCAATCTTGTCAAAACACCTCACGTAGGCGAGCAGATCCTCTGCCAAACCATTCATCAATTCGTCCGCGACGACAGCCTTCTGCCATGAAATCGCAATGGTCAATGCGCCGCTGGGGACGCTGCCGACGCCGATTCCCACAGCAGCTGCTGTCACCATGGAACCATTAGAAAAGTACATACGGGAGACTCTGTACCGGGGGCTGACGACCCCTTGGAGAGTTTGCTGTGTACGGTCCTTGAAGACGCCAATGTTGCTTATTTCCCAGGTCTCGGCGCGCGGCTTCCCGTCCTTCTTCTTGAAGAACTCGAACCAGTCTGAAACGTACTTGAAGAGGCCACTGACGTCGTCTTTGGGCAGGGTGCTTGTTCGTATATTGAGCTCGTTCTTAACGCGCTGCGCTACACGCCAAATGGTGTCGTCGAGGGTCTGATCTTGCGTGGGCCTGCGGAGTTTGTCGACGACATCAGGGGGGAATTCTTGGATGCAGCCTGTAACGACGTTGCAGAGGTGCTCTTTTAATTTAGGATCCATCTCCGGATTGAGAAACGGTCGTAGACTGATTGGCGTGGCGGCTGCAAAAGAAGACGCTTCCGTGGGCGAGAGACGAGTAGCCAGTGAAGTTAGTATCAGAGCATGCAGAAGACCCGTGATGGTGGTTTGGTGCTGTCTGCAGGTTATGATGAGTTTGGTCAAAATTCTATCTGGAATGTCAACCGGTTTGGTGATTGTTATATAAGGGAGGGCAAAGTCGATGGCCTTCCCATGCCAAGGCACGATCTTCTTGGCACAGAGCATTGCCGGCGCGAATTCCTTCCATAGAGTTTTGACGAAGTATGCGGGAGAATTTGTAAAGCGGATTGTTGCGTGGATTACGGGGAGCTGACGAGCTTCTGGGAAGTACAGAACACTTGACAAAGGTGTAATCTTACCCTCCTTGGTAGCTTTCTGCTGTGGTTGCTGGAGCTGATTATTGAGTTCTGCAAGCAGCAGCTCATGGAAGAGCCTGCCGCTGGTGCCGTCCATAAGCGCATGATGGAAAGAAAAGGTGATATCCTGTACGCCAGATAGCTCTCCAAGAACGGCAGCACTGGGCTCGACCACAGCGACCCGCCAAGGGGGATGGGTCACAATGTTCTGCCAACGTTGGTCGTGATGCCAGTTGTGCCGGATAGCTATTTGGTCGTTGTACTGGACCAGAGTCTCGCAATCGAGTGTGGAGAAGGTAACGTGGTTGGCCAAGTTGACTTCTCCTATGTGACAGAAACTTGCATTGGTGGTATGTTCATTTAGAATACCGACGTGTAGCATGGGCTGAGCAGAAACGACTCTTCCAAGGGCAGGATACAAGAACGCCGAATCAATTTTCTGACCAGGCCGAGGTGAGTGATAGCGGCAAGTAATGGTAACGCTCAGATAGCCGCCCATATTGTGAAGAGTAGAATTAATCTGCTCGCTGGATCGAGTTATCATGTTAGCCAGAGTATCCAAGTCGCCAATTTAGAATGATTGAGATCACTGCGAAACAACTCTGGGGGTGCTCACCAAGGCAGGAGTTTCCGCAAGGGCGTAGGCTCGCCGGATTTGCTATCCATCGTAAGAACGGTAGAGAAACAGGATCTTGCAACGAAGAGTAGTGAAAAATGTAGAGAAAAAAAGAGAGAAAGGGAGAAATAATGAATAAGAAGAAAGGCGAGAACGCCCCGGAAGTGCGTAATAACGACATTGTTATAGACTACACAGACCAAGCGGTTTACGAAAGAGGATATCAGCAAACACAATGTCCCGTCTAAATGCTGGGCGGAAATGGAGCCACACACCCACACCAACACACAAAGGCCACAAGACTCCTTCCAAAGTAAGTGTAGGCTTCTCTATACCTATATTTGCTGGAGTACTTAGACAAGAGACAAGCGGCAGGTACAAGTCGGCGCATGTAGCAGCTGTTAGTTGTGTACCCACACGTAACTATAGGAGATGCCCCAGTGCTCCTTCCCAGTAGGTGGTGTTGACGAGCCGCCTGGCGCCCAACTGAGCATTAACCTGTAGCCCCGGACTAACCAGTCTGCTCCGGCTCTTCGGAGCACTTGGTCGGTACGGAGTAATAGAGTAACTACGGAGTACTTGAGTAACTACTCCGTAGTTAAGTCTTGAATAGTTAGTTGCGGAGTGATCTGCACCTGGTATGATATTGTGCAGACCTGCACAATAGGCTGGGCGTCTCCGGCCCCACTTTCATCACTTCTCCATGAATGCTTAGAACAGCCACGCGCCTGCCGCCAGCCGGCAGACGGTTGGGTCGGTCGACCAGTCAGGATGAGCCAAGCCTGGACTTCCAAACAAACGGAAACAAAACAACCACAAAGTTACACGACAATACATTCACATTCAAAGCTGCCATTCGGAATTTGCCATTGTGCCAAAGCGCCCTACGCCACGACACGCCAATCGTAGCCGTTACATTTTTCTAGGCCTCACGCTGCGAGTCGCGCATTGTGTACCTGCAAAGAAAGCTCCGCCACTGCTTGAGCTTACAGTTCCATCGCGTCGCGAGGCGAGCGTCACCGATTCTGAGCTCCAGCTTCCACATCACATGCCGCCTCAACGACTACAACCCCGACGAGCATCGAAAACTCATAGCGAGGCACCCCTAGCAGGCCGCGACAATCATGACATTGTGGCCGGCTGCTTGAGGCGCGCGTCACTGAAGTAATCGCACTTGTGGGCCACAGCCGGCAGCGCCCACGCCGTGAACTTGCCCATGCAACGCCCCAAAGATGCTGCTGCGGTGGCGTCCCGGCCGAACGGACGAGGGCCTCACAATGAACTTCTCGTAAGCCATGAGAGCAGGAGACCATTGTTTACAAGCCATGCATCGCGAGCATTGGGTGGTCGGGGGGCTGAGTTTGATGTCCGATCCGCAACAGCTTCACTAGGGCTTGGTACCAGGTCTGGTGGCCTTGGCGCAGAAGCTCCAGGGCTTGCAAGAAGAGCAAAGTCTGATCCGCAGGGTGCAGCTTCCGACGTGCGGCTTGGCTACGACCCCAATGCGAGCAGCGCAAGTTTACTCTCTCCTGGTGGAAGTCGCATCCCAAGACCCCATGGACCAGGTTTGCAGGGTCGCCGCCCCATATCACTAGCAGAAGCCTTCCAGCTGGCCCAGGAGGAGGAGGAGGAAGCTGAACGACAAAGACAGTTAGGCGGTTCCCCAAGCCCTGCGCCTCGACCATGGCGAGCTCGACCTGGACAAGCTGAAGACGAGATGCAAGCAAGGCAATTGCTGGCGGAAGATCATTTAGACAACAAAGCACGAGCGCGGCAATCGACCGATGTGAACCGACAAAGTGAGCAATCCCCGAATACAAAATCAAGACCCGTTGAAACAGGCTCAGAAGCGAACCAATCTGGAAGACCGCGTAATGGTCTCAGTCTGCAGGAGCGCATAAATGAATGGAGGACAAAATCGCGACCGGCTTCGAATCTCCCCAGGGCTCAACAATCTCCGGAGTTTATGGGTGATTCCAGCGGAGACGGGCGACTTCCTGACCTGGTTCCCGGCATTGAAGACGTGCCTTTACCCTCTGTCGAATCTTCAGAGCGGAATTTTGGAATTGCGCCCCCAGGCGACGATTTTACGTGGCAGGTGGACCAGGATTTTACTGCCGGAGACTTACAAGTATCGGATAGCCCACGGATTAAGGTTGGAATAGAGCCGTTTGCAAACCGACCGTCGATTTTCGATAAAATCGAAATCAGGTCACCAGCAGGGACTAATAGCCCCCGGACGAGGAACACGAAGTTGGAGGAGATTAGGGCGCGAGAAGCCAAACTTGGAGCCACAGCTCATGCTGCATTCACCGGGCTAACGGAACGCCAGCAACCGCGTCGATACGCGCAGCTGGAAGAAATTCGTGCAAGGGAAGCCGCCGCGGAGAAGCAATTTCCAATCCCAGACCGAAACCAGCCAAGAAAGAAGAACATGAAACTTGATGACATTCGCAAACGAGAAGCAGAAGGACTATCCAAGCGGGCCGTCGCTGCTGCACGTCTTGCCGAAATCAAAGAAAAGAATGCCATGACAAGATCTCTGTCCCCGGATAGTATCAAGCTGCCGACAGGTCGTGAGAACCGCGAGCTTGGGGTGCCTGCTCGTCCGAAATCAGCCTTTGAAAGCGGAGGAGAGCGGATTCCAGATACACCTGTCACCATCTTCAAGAGCTATCGCAGCAAACAAGAAAATTTGAACCCTAATCAAACATGGGTGTCTGGTGACACGAACACGGTTGTGAATCCAGACACGGTTAACGAACGTGATCTGCTCCGACGGCTGGCAAGGGCTGCCAGTGCCAGCCCGGCAACTGAACCGGCGACTGAACCGGCAAACAAACAACCCATCCATTCAGAGACACAAAAACATAGTGAGAGTGACAAACCTGTGACAAAACCAAGTTTGACGGGACGATTCACAAACCATGGACGGAAATCAGCATTTATTCCCAGCTCCAAGTCTGGCTCGGCTAACATTAATTCTAACAACTCCAATAACACAAAGGCCAACGAAAGCCAAACCTTGAAACCAAGAGTCGGATTTTCTGGTTTACAACGCGCCAACTCAACAGAGTCAGTTAAGAGCAAGCGTTCAGGCATGATTTCAGATTCGGATCCAACCGCTCGGATAGAGGCCGAGGCGGAACTGTTTGCGCCGGGCGATTACTATTCAGAGCCGGGATCTGTGCGTGCGCCATCGCCTGAGCCGGATTCTGAAGAGGAGGCCGAAGATGAGAAGGAAGAGGAATTGGAAAAGAAATTGAACAAGAAATTGGAACAGGACGACGCCGCCGAAGCTACCCCTAAACCTCAAAGGTATGATTTTCAGAGCATGCCGACGCCTCAAGTTACTGGAGCGTACGTTGAGACCCCGGTGACCGCGGTCAAAGGACCAAAGGTAACGGAGGATGAGCAAGAAGAACAGAGAGATATCAAACCGTTCAATGAAAAATTGAAGGAGCAAAAGGAGCGGGAACGCAAGCAGCAGGAAGAGCACAAGGGAAAACAGGACACCCACAAGTCTGATGCCCCGTCATTATTCCGCGATAAGAAGGCGAGCGTGGCGCGGAAGAGCAGAGACGAGGAGGATGCGGCCTCCGACCCTGGGTCGAGAAGCGGCAGATTGAGCGATGAAATGTCCAGCTCAGTTGCCGCTGGAAAAAAGCGGCGATCACGATCATTGCCCCGGAAAAGGCCTCCGCTGAAGAACTCTGCCAAACTGCCGACCGTCAAGGATGATTTACGCGAACTTCAGCGCCAGCACAACATTGACGACTCGACTGTGGATGATCTCGAGGACATATTGACTGGCCGAAAACACGCGGCGCCACAGCTGAAACAACTTTTAGAGGAGCTTCCGGTGAAATCGGAAGATGCAATTGACCGGTACCTCAAAGCCATGGATGACGAGGTCAAGCAAGAGCCAGTTTCGGACGACCAGGAGTCGTCGGAGGGTCAATCAACCCTGGTTGAGAAGATGCGCAAAACTGTCCGGTCAGGGCTGTCAAATATTCGGGAAGCCAAGTTGGGAATTGAGAGGCTCGAAGACCAGTTTACGCAAGCGAGAGAGAGACCGTCAACGAAAACTAAGGCAACGACAACCTCATCAAAGCCTCACATACACACAAAGCAGCTTCTCGAGCAGAAAGTATCACACAAAGAGCAGTGTCCTGAATGTATCACGGATTCACAGCCGATGACAGCGACGTACCTCCACCTTCGAATGCCCCCCCTCTACCAGACAACGCCTCGCTTTCGGCTCACTTTACTGGGGCTTCTGATTACAATTATATTGTCTTGGTATGTTGGCGAGCGGGCCATGTGTGCAAAGTACTGCCGGCCAACAACCTGCGGCTCGGCACCTTGTGTATACTCATACGACGACCCCACATTTGGAAATGCGTTGCCAGTGAAGCTAGACCAATGGGTTATGAGTGGCCATGGCCGCATAGTAGCCAATTGGGTGGCTGAAGAGGTTCAAGACTGGATGGCGGACGTCAAAGACGTTGCACTGGGGAGATCACTACAAGATGTAGCCGTGGATCGACTCAATGCCGAGGAGAGACGCCAACATCGACGTCGGTTACGGAAACGGGGGCTGCTCAAACCGTCTCCGCAAACAGCTGCCTCAGACCAAAAGGCCAAATGGGACGCATGGAAACGGTCGAGGCTTGCAAAAGAACGAGCACAAGAGGCTCGAGACGCGGGCTATGATACAAGAAATCGCTGGGCGGAGGATGATAGCATCGGTGGAGACGAACGCTTGTGGTGATGATGATGTGCTCTGATGGAAGTTCGGGGCTTCAATTTTCTAGTTTCATTGAGCCGTTGCTTCATATGGCGTTATAAAAGGTGATTGCTGTGACGTGGTTGGCCAGTGTTGACTAAAAGGAGGAACAATGAACCATTGAGGCGTTTTGGTTACATCTTTATTTTGTTTTTCCCGCCCCTTTTGATGCACAGTCAAACAATGGAGTCGTGGCTAGCTGAGCTTAGGCGTTTTGGGGGGTGGAATAACCACATAAATGTCTGTATATCTATCTACCCATGACGACAATGAAACAACCCGGCATGGAGGTTCCCATGCTTTGCCCATTCTCAATGCTGTCTACCAGTCCTTTTAAACGCCAAACACCAATGCACGTCTACCGTAGAGTATCTTCTTGCCCGACCTTGAGGCTCAATCCTCGATGCCGCCCCAGCCATCGTCGTCGTCGTCGTCGTCTTTGTCATTGTCTCCATCTTGACCGGGATTTACAGGTTCATCCTCATCATCTTCATCCTTGGTACCCCACGGCAGCCTCTCATCCGCGTAGCTCTCCTGAGCCCTCCCTCTCACACTCTTGACCGGACTTCTCCTCAACTGCTCGACCAACTCGCCCATCGCCGTGACAAACTGGCCCCTCGAGACATCAGCGGCCCCATCCACGACGCTGTCCCCCACCGCCTTCTCTCTCTCCATCTCATCCACCCACAGATCCAACACATGCAGTCTCAGCCCCAGCGCCACGCCCTGCTCGTCCTGCACATCGAAGCACTCCCTCCCCAGGATGTCCAGTATGCTCCGCACCTCCTTCCCGGTCCACCTCCTCTCGCGGGCGTACCTAACATGCGCGGCGAACACGCGCCGCACCAGCAGCAGAAACTTGTCCATCCGGAGCGCATCAATGCCCGGCCACTGCTTCGACAGCACCTGCCAGAAGGCCTGGAGGAATGCAGCAACAGACGACTTGGGGAGCTCGAACAGCAGCGCGGCGAGCTCCGACGCGAGCGCCTGCTGGGGACGGGGCCGGTCCGTCATCCAGAGCGCGTAGTAGAGGCCTGTCCAGAGCTTTAGGGCGTCCTGGAGCGGCAGATTGGGCCGGGTGGAGAGGTATGATTGCAGCGTGGCGAGGGACTGGGTTCGTAGTTTGCGGTCTGTGTGTGCTGGTGTTAGTGCGCTGGCTTATGATTATGACTTGTGCTACGTTTTGTTTTGGTTTGATGTGGTTTGGGTAAAGGGAGGGAAGGAGGGGGTTGGCGAGACGAACCGCTCGAGGCGAGGTTTCTGATGAATGGCATTTGGGCTGTTTGTGCGCCTGCGCCTGCGCCTGCGCCTGTGCTTGTGCCTGTGCCGGTGCCGGCCATGTCGACGGGCTGTTTGGAGAGCTTGTGTAAAGGAGTGTCTGGGGTGCAGTGCGGGTGCAGAGGCACGGGGGTATGCTGAATTTGCTGGATGTGTCGGTGTTCCGTGGGATCGTGAATCCGGCGACTTGACATCGAAAAATTTAGGGTCGGCGATGGCATGGGCAAAAAATCGAGGTGAGTCTCGGTGAGAGACCCACTATGGTGGCTGCTTGCCGCTCACCGTGCGGGTCGGTGCAGACCGACCCGCTGTCTATCTGCTGTCTACCAAGTACGGAGTACTGTATGGTTCAGTTTTGAAGGCTGCAGAACAGACTGACTGCACAAGACTCTCCACGCTAAGGTGGGCATAATCAGTACGGAGTAGTGAGTTCATATTAAGGATATGAACCCTACTCCGTAGTAGGATACTTGCTCATGCACATAAGTAATCACCTCTCCGCTCGAGAAAATTGAAAAGAAGCAGTTGATATAGTATACGAGGTCTATCCCCGCGAGCAGAATAAGTAACTAATCGGATCGTCACGAGATGGGAAAAGCGATGTACAATGCCATTGAAGGACTGAACATTGAACCGGTGATTGGGGGATCTCGAACGCAGTCGCTCAGAACCGCATCAACAGAAGATATTGAACTGCTTAAAAAGGTAACAAGTTTCAGTAGTTAGTCGGTAGCTTGCTACAAATAATACCGGTATGACCGCTTGACTGATGTGGAGTGCAACATAGCTTGGAGTATGCCATAGTAGAACTGTTGGAATACGAACATAGCCAAGGTGCTGGAGGTACAGTGGAGGAATTAAACACCCCCCCCGAAATACATGCAGAGATGCAATGCACTCTAGTTATGCTGATCTGCAACAAGACCAGCAGACCATTAGCACGTACGTACATGCATACTCACAGCGACAGCGATGTGCAAGCAGATGCGAAAGGGCGGCACATTTACAAGCGAGGGCTCTGGAAGTCGGCGGTGCGGTTCTTTGCCACACATCACACATCACACATCTCACAGAGTGAATACGACTTTATTCAGGGCAGTCTGTATGATACCAGCGTTTCTCCAGATTCAGCAGGAGTGGTACCTAGATCCTGGGACGTAAGTGGTGCGCATTTCGGACGGGAGAGAAAGTCCTGTGGAGATGCCATGTGGTCTGGCGGATGGAAGCGCTGGGTGAGACGAATATGAAGTGGTCATTAGTTAGTTGGTTAGTTGGTTAGTTACTCCGTGCACGGCGACACATCGAATGAGAACATGGCTGCCGCGATGTTGATGAAGAATCCGGGGCGGAATTCTGCAGGTTTTGTTTATTACAAGGGCGGGTGTGCGATGATGCAGCCTGCCGATTACACGCTTCTGACGGCTGAAGACGCTTACTAGTAGGTCAACTGTGACTGTGTAACTAACTAACTAGTTGGATGGATGCTACGTGTGGTGGCTTCGTGTGGGTGGTGGCTTCATCGCATGCGTGTTGTAAATGGACATATTGATTGCTGGGTGCGGAGCACAAACACTGGCCGCTGGCAACGCTCATGTCACTACGGAGTAAAGAACGGGCACAAGTTCCAAGCTCTATCTGAAACACCAGCCCAGTTATTGTCCTTCTACTGCAGCCCTTGCCGCGGTCCAAGTATCATATCACTTACTAGTACTTAGGCCCGTTGCCCTAACTCCATCGCACGCACATCGCCTTTGCCCCACATATACAGCCAACTCCAGCCCACTCTACGGAGTAGCCACCTGTAGAGCCCCTCCCCTCCCCCATTTACGACCCGACGCTGCCCCGCGCTGCTTTTCTTCCCACGTCCAGAGAGCTGGTTAACTAGCTAGCTGCCAGTACTGCCTGCCAGCTCCACCATCGTCACCACTAACATATTCATGGCCTACATCGGACCATCGGACCATCGCAGATTCACACATCCAATCCTTTGACTCCTCAGCTCACATCTATCCAGGTACATCCTGCCTATCCCCCAAGAGCCTCCTTCTCGTCACTCATCATTCACCACTCGTCTTACCACCACTGCCACCTCATCCGCAAGCATGTCCAGCAAACGCATCACAAAGGTTCAGCCCATCTCCATGGCTCCCCCCCCCCCCCCCCCCTCCTTCCCCCTTCTCACAACCACAATCTAACTAACAGCCCTCCCAGGAATTCGCCGAAGTCTCCCAATCCCCTCCCGAAGGCTACACCGTCGCCCTCCCCCCCAACGATTCCATCCACACATGGCACATCACGCTCACTCCTCCCCCGGAGTCGCCCTACCACCCCGGCAAATACGGCATCCTCCTCACCCTCCCCGTCGACTACCCGTTCAAGCCCCCCACCATACGCTTCATCACGCGCGTCTACCACCCCAACATCACAAACGACTCTCTCGGGAACATCTGCCTCGGCATCCTCAAGTCCGAGAACTGGAAGCCCTCTACGAAAATCGCCGGCGTGCTAGACGCCATCCGCAGCCTGCTGGTCGAGCCGCTGCCTGATGACCCCCTCGAAGATAGAATTGCAGAGGAGTACAGGAACAACAGGGCCAGCTGGGAGAAGACGGTGAAGACTCAGGTCGCTAAGTATGCTATGAAGGAGCCTGAATTCCCGCCGGTGACCAAGTAGATTGATTACACGTGGGGGGACAGCGACAGTAAAACGCAGGTAGATATCTGTGATTGGAATGGGGAAAGGGCAGAATATGAGAATTGAAACGGACGACATTTGATGACATTACACAAGATTACATATGTTACAGGATGAACTCACGACTTCGTACCTGCACCGAGTGTGCAAAAATTCAGGGCGTACTCTGGCTTGTTTGAGACACATCAGTCGTGCGTGACCTGACTGGTAATGGCAACGCACTGCTGGTAGTAATTTTTCCTTTTTTATTCTTTTCTCTTTTAATGTTATCGTATTCTTGGGACGGAATATGACAGCAATAGGCAGTCGACGCTCCATATGGCTAGAAAGCAAACACTCGGCTCACCAATATATAGATGCAAAAGGCATTCACCTCCTACATGGTTTCACAGGCACGCACACGAGAACAAACGACTTTTTTTTTTTTTTGGAAATACTAAGATTTCGTTTGTCTCCATTCGACCAGGTTACCCTTCCCTATGTATATATGCATATGCTGTGCCTGTCCTTGCGTCTCTAGTAAGCCTTTTGCTACCGGACAAATTCCCCCTTTCTATCCAGAATTCTTGACAAAATAAAATTTGCTACATGATTCCAGTTCCCATCTATTCACACACGCCTTGCCCTAATGCCTCTTTTGCCATGGCTTCCTCCACAGCAGCCTCAATTGCAGCGTTACACCTTAATGCAGCCGTCATCATCATCAGTTAACACAAATAAATGCTTTTGGGTCCTCCTAGGCGGCACCCTCGAACAGGCCGTGCCAGTTATGACAAACACATAAAAGAAGAATGTCAAGACAACACAGTGAAATTTGTGTCATCCTCAGTAAAAATTGCAACGCTTCATCATATGAGAGAAAAAAAAGTTGAGTGTCCATGCACGCGGCCAAAATCAGGCATCTGCCATGTTCGCGCAGAGTCCAAGAGAAATGAATCGAAAATGAGGGTATTAAAAGTCCAAACATTGGGCACTAGACCACGTATCCAGCGCTCTCCTGCCCATTAAAAAAAAAGAGCGAAGGAGAAAAGAGAAAAGACGTTGAAAAAAATAACCTTGAGATGGCGCAGCAGTTGTTACAAGATGATCAGCATCTGTTCCATAAGCTCCAATAAGATTGGTTACTCGCGCTCTGGTGAGCTCACACTTCGGCAGGCCGTATGCCAACAGATTCCTTCTTTTTCTTACCGAACAGAGTTCCCCTGCGAGATATTGTGCCGCTCTCGGCTTCGGTAAGGTTACCGCTCAGCCCCGACTTCTTTTCAAGCAAAATAGTCTGTTCTCGTTCTTTCTTGGCCTTGTCGCGCCTTTCCTGTCGCCGGTCATCAATGGCCCCCTGACTGAGGTGTCCAAAGCCGTTGCGTCGCTTGAAACAGGCTTCCATGAGGGCATTGGCGTCAATCATACGTCGCGGTATCGCCTGCACGACGCCAAACATTTCCATAGGATCTTTGACGGCCTTGATTTCGGCCTCGCCGCTCTTGAAAATCGCTAATGCCATGCGGAAGAGGGTCTTGGATCCTTCGTAGAAGAAAACGTCCCATACTCGTAGTGTTGTCTCGATCGGCAGAGTGCCAATGTAGCAACTCATGAACCAGGCCGTCATGCACAGTGTGATTGGAGGCAGACGATCTGTTGATAGGCTTTGCTGGTTTTCCCGTCGTCGCAGAATAGGCCTAGTCTTGCGGACCGACTTGGCTGTACCAGGTCGGGCTGTCGGTAGATTTTCAAGTTCACCGCCAATCTTCTCCCACACCGAAGGCATGCTGTCTCGAAGCTCCGTCATCAAAACGCCAAGGTCCACTTTAGAGCCTTCGAGGCTCATATCATGTGTTCCAGGTAGATAGATAATTGTGATGACATTCAACAGCCAAAAGCATTGCTCCTCGGTTTCCACAAACAATAACAACAATCCGGCCAAGAAATTGAGACTCTGGCAGTAACCTATGCGAGGGTTATAGGTAGCAAAGGCGTGCAATACACGACGGAGCGACGTGATGATTGGCGGTTCGTTTGAGGCAGCAGGTGGCGGCCCAGGTATATGCTCGTCAGTGGACGATCTTGTCATTGTCGATTGACTATTGCGCCCGCTGCTCAGAGTTGATTCATACGCAGCAGATGGCTTAAATTGGATATTGTCGGGGAAGGTCCTGTGTAAATCTCGTTCAATTGCTTCGACATCGATTTGCTTGGCAGATTTATGAAGTAGCTTCTCATACAAGCCGGAATGCTTTGCGAGAATGGCTGGCCCACCAGCATAGTAAAACCAAGCCGCACCACGCCAATCGGGTGGTATGCCTTTACGAACAAATCTCTTGGTCTTGGCGCAGGGAGATGGAAACCTAATTGGTCGATCCGTCATCAAAGCGCAGTCTTTGAGATAGCCCACCCATTTTCGTCGACGTCGGGCGAGATAACAAGAGTAATCTTTATTCCAAGCGTCATATTGATCCCTAGAGATTGACTGATTGGCTTTTTTGAAACCATACCGGTCACGGGAGCCAGGGTCCTCCGGCTCGACAACGGGCATAGATGGAGGCAGCGAATGTGTTGACAGCGGGGTAGGGGAAGGAGAAGACGTAGAAGGTGATTGGGAAGGAGAGGCGGCAGGGCCAGATATAATGGCTGTTTGTGATTCTTTAATGACAAGAGGATCTGAAGCGACAGACGGCTCCGAATCCAGTGACTTGGCTGAGTCACGTTTCTCGGCAGCGTCCATGTCGGCTTTCCCGGAGATGGCGGCAACTGAGGATGTGAAAGCTGGGCTGGTGAAAATCATCTTTGACTGACGAATTTCGGCGTCCAAGGTTGAACGTCCTGTCGATGCTGGTGGGGCGAGGCGGTTGTCAGCATTCGGTTTGATGACCAGAGCGCTGCAAACGGCCGGCTGTGGTCGCATTTCTGGTTCCGACACGGCAGTCATTGGTCTCGAATCCAAATTGACTTCGCTCTCGTGACCATCGTATTCGCTGTCGTTTTCATCCTCGTCATCCGCAAAGCCTTTTTCGTACATGCCCATAACATCTTCCAGACTGGGTTCGTCGGGATTCTCGAGTGAGGTGACAGAGCTGTCTTTTGTAAGAACGCTGCTGCGTTCTGTGACGGCTGTGCCAGGGGTCGTTGAAGCAGTAAGCTGGGATCTGAAACTGGACCGCAATTCATCCCCACTAACCCATGGTGCGGCCCCACCGAGTCCAGGGCTCGCAAAAGGTGTTGAAACCGAGTTGTCAGCACGGCCGTATCCCATTTGTGTCCGAGCGGCCGAAAGCACTGGAGGACCAGTGACATTGCGAGCACGGTGAGGTCTTGGCTCGCCATATTCTCCGCCGGAATAAGGTAGTGGAGAGGCATATGTGGATGAAGATTTGACAGACGACACTGAGGGCCGTCGCGGCCGTTGCCACGGAGGTGTCTGTGGTACAGCGTTGGACATGTCAAGAATACGGTCCGCAGGGTTTGCGAGATTCACGAGGCGCGGCATGATGGCCTCTGAGCCCTGGGGCTCATCAGGAGGCCCATTTTGACGTAAGCTTTGCTTCCGGGGTCTAGAAAAATTCTCGATAGCTGGAGAGCCTTCAGGAGAGCGCAAGTCTGCAAGTGACGTTTTCGTTCTCATCCGTCGTGATGGTGATTCATTTCGCGCCTCTGAAGATCCGCTCATGATACTGCGTGGGCTTCGCATGGGTGGGGATGTCACCGGTCCGGTCAATAAGGGAAATGGTTGTGGCGGTTCAGGTGGTGCGGTTGGCGAGGTTTTTGATGCGGAAGTTGAATTGCTTTGATTTAACAAATGCGGTCCATTGGAAAGAGAATCCCACCGGGGCGAAATTGGAATCGCCGGGAGGTCTGGAACATGTGCTGCTTTTTCATGTGCATTGTTGTCGATGACAAGAGGCTTGATGCGAGATGCGTACAACGAATACTTTCGGTTTCGGACAGTTCGTTGTGCAGCGATTGGGCCTTCTTCCCCCGGTGGAGGGACAGTCATTGTGTCCATCTGACCTGCCTGGAGCCCAGCGTCGTGATTGCGACTTCGCCGGGCTCGACAATCTCCCGATGCGCGTGAGGAAGAAAATGCCGATTGTCGTTACCTCACTTACTTTTCGGCGCGGCGACCGTCTTGGGTTCGGTGTGTCAGAATTATCGAACGCGGTTGCATTGATGAGAAGTTGTAGGTGAGGAGCAACGTAAGGTTTATCGAATTATCGCTTCTCTGCTAGACTAGAAATCGGTGCAGGATATCACGGCCAAGGAAAGGGTCTGTTTGTAGTTGGAATTCGAAAATTTGTTTGTGCGACTTGACAGATATTGATTGAGTTGCAACATCAACGTAGACGTTCCGAATGAAGAGACATGAAGTCAGAAGATTGGTCGTCAAAGGAGCGTCTGTCAACTTTCACGATGATCGAAGCGTATAATAAGCGGCGGAATATGAAACGAAGAGAAAAAAAAAGGACAAGAATGTTCTGGGAGGCTTCGATGTCAACTGGGGCGGCCCACAATAGTCATATAATGGTTATTGGGAAGGAGAGACGGGGGAGCTGGACGATGCTGCGTAGTGTCCAAAATCTTGAAATGCAGTTGTCGCAATACAGCACAAGTATTTTCAACAATGAATGAATATGACGCTGCCTGGGTGGCGTCAAGTGGTTTGATTGATTTGAGTTTCGGGCTAGAATATGTCGTTGGGCACGGTTCGTAGAGCGTCGCCTACTGTCTGTCGGCCGGGACAGATGCAAAACGAGAATTGGTTGGCTGGTTGAAGCCGAGATAGAGTTTGGTGCTTCGGTAGTGTCGCCCCAGAAAGTCACCAGACCAGGCTTTCCTCGAGGACGGATAAGAGGCGACAGCAAATCTTTGGCTGAGGGATTGGGCCAAAGAGGCGGATGGCGCTCGTCGTAATTATTTTGAAAGATGTTCGAACTGTTGGAGTCGTGCCAAACGACCGGCGTCATTGATTTTTCTCTCCCGCGTCACGAGCCGAACCTCTGGAATGTAATCACAGGACAATGGCCTTGAAAACAACAGCAAACCTCGACTAGCGCGTTTGTTGGTGATGGTGCCGTCCCGCTCAAATGACAGAGACTGCTAGTTAGGCCGAGGGTGTTGCGAGGCACAGCAATTAACACAGGGACAGGCTCGAAAACCGGCAAACGAGGAAGAAGTCGTGAGTCCGAGCAAGCATGCGTTGTCGGTGCGGAGGAGTTGGTCAGATTATGTCGAGACCGACCAGGATTAGCCCAGCACCAGTCAAGACTTTGCCGAAGTAACGCTGACTGAAAAGTTGACTACTAGTACTCCGTACTTGAGCACCGGCAAGGTGAGCATACTAAATAAACGGTCACAACTGCTCGAATTGACATGTTGGGACCGGGGCTGGGACAGGGGACGACCCAGCGCGGCTCCACGAGAACGGATGCTGTACTCAAAGTATTCAATCAAATTGTTTGCCCCAAGTGGGTGCGAGCAGGCAACGCCGAGTCTCAACAATCCACTCAAGTCGGGAGTTAGGGAAGAAAGAAAACAAAAAGAAACGACCATTACTTCCAGCCCACAGCCATTGCAATAAGAAACTTTATTACTCCATAGAGCACCCCGAAAGCAATGGAAACTACGGGATGGTGTTGTAGGGGCTGGCATTCTTCTGCTAACAAGAAGCGACGAAAAAGAAAACCTTATGCGACGCACCCCGACGCGAGGAGGACGATTGGACGAACTTTCCTCACCCAGTTTGCATGGGCAGGGGATGGGGGCTGGTTCAATCTCCCATTTGGATTTGGTGCCCGAATCAGATTGGGGGATGGAAGTATCTGGTACGTGACAGAATGTCGCCGTGCCGCATCTAACTTGAAAGTATGGAGTACTGCCCTGCAGGTAGGCCCTGTCGCGCTAGAGCCGCGGCCGCAGCCCGATCGCGCCGCGTCAACTGGCACAGAACAAAAGAGAAGCTGGCGATGCAGGAGTAGTTTCGCTGTGGCGTTGCGGCCGCGGACGAGCCCAGCATGTTGGCTTGAGCCTTGAAAGCTGGGACGAACAAGCACCGAGTGAGCTACGCCATAACTACGGAGTACGGAGTAGTCCAAACTGGAATTTTGCATATTGAACCCGGCCAGGTGGTTGAGCCAGGGCCAGAAAGAAACTAGACAAGGTAATAGACCGGGTGACAGCTGACAAGGACCGACAAACACTGACACAAAGTGTTATGAAGTGACATGGAACCATGATCACTTGCATTGACTCTGCCTTCATTCATCGAGGTAATAACGCAGGCACGAGCGGACCTGGGAGGCGGAACCGGAGAATGGAGTCGGAGTCTGCCAACAGTATGGGGCAGGTAGGTTGACTGCTCCTTCCGTCTCCATACCATATTGCGACGAAATGCACTCAACACCACCACCAATACTCCGTACTTCCAGCTTGATCCGCGCAGCAAAAAGCAAGTATACATCACCTGGTGTCACATTTCTGGGATAATCCCATCCCAAACCTTCACTTTCACTCTGCATTCATGTTTCTTTGTCCTCATCTCGTCTACCCAAACGATTCCGCTGCATAAACTCCCTCGTCTACGCATTGATCCCAGGCGGGTCGCCGCTCCAACAAAAGATCGACAACAAACATGATCGAGTTCTGTCTCCCTGCATTTGCCAGTGATAATGCTGCCACCATTATGTCATGCACAAAGCGCACCAGCATTTAATGCCTGTGCATCGCACGTGAGTATCTACCATGTCAACACATGTAGTACGCGACTCAGACCCAAGCTAGCGTGGATGGGTCCAACTCGCCTTCGATATTCCCACAAACATAAACAGCACCATCTCAAACATCAGGAATGACGAGTTTCTGTGCCAGGCAACTTACGGAAGAGCCAAATTGGTCATTTTTCAGTGATCTTGTAGGGAATTTTTGGTCCACGCTTCAGGCAGGGTGCCTCACAACAGACTATTTGGACGCTACTGCGCGTCTCTAGGATCCCTGCAGTCATCCCATGGCGTTTGGCATCGACCTGATGTCGCCCGGCTCACCGGCCTGTCATCCAATTTCCGGGAACACTTCAATTACGGGGGGTGCTACGCACCCATTCTATACGCAGCGCTTGTTCAGCATTGGCGGTTTTGACGCTCATCAAGTCGGAGTAGTCCGTATTATTGACATGTTGAAGAATTTAGAGACAAATGGCCATCGTCCGCGACATTAGCATTAGTGTATGTATCGAATTTCGGCGAATGTTCTCTCTACTCGTTCCTCCGACTGGTACAACACCAGGCCAACCCCCCAAGAAAAAGCGATATCATTGCGTCCCCCACACAGCCCTGGACGAGACGCGAAATTACTTTTCCCGTCTGTTGGTCACCGTGTGTTGTCACTGCGGACCGCTCAGTGAAACAAGTAAAGGGGCGGCTTAGTCGCCAAAAGGAAACACTACACGCTGCGGACGAGCCATCATAAGGGGGCATCGTATCCTATGGAAGCAACTATATCGTAGACTCGTCCGACTCTCTGACCAGCGTCGTACAATACGTGGCGCCGACCTGCGGATTTAAGTCGAAGTCGTACGTGATCTGAAATCAGGCAAATTACGTACAATACGGAGTATCCTGCCCAACCCTGTGGCCAAAAGATGAATTTCCTGCGACTTGACAGCTGCTCCTATTGATCGACAAGCAGTCTCAACGCATCACACAATTCGAAGTATACGGTTTCAGCTGCACCTTACGAAGTACTACGGAGCAGTTGTCTCTTGTTTTCTACCAACATTGGCGGGGTTGTGGGTGACAGATCAGATTAACCTACTTCACCAGATCGGCTTAGTGGAGATAAAATGAATCCTAGTTCATGCAAATGGTGTTCTAAAACAACCTTTTTGAAGTAGCCAGCCACGCCAACTCATGCAGGATATGAAACTTGCACCAACCCAACCCAATACTACACACCTTTCTATGGCTTGGTGGCTTCGAATATGCACGGCACGGCCCATGTCTCCCTTTACGGAGCTAAATCGGTATGTAGGGTCAAATAGATGAGTTGCGTCACAAGTTTAATGCTCTCCGCAGAGAAGGGCAAGAAAACACGTGAATGTCATTGAGTTACTGAATCTAACTACGAATTCGACAGAAAAGTTTTCTGCAACTGGATGCGTAGAAATGCTGTCCAGCAGGGCGCATTTCCCGAGTTGAACCCCGCAGTTAATATTCAGGCTTCATTGGTTGAGCTGCGTTACGGACTTGGTATCACTTCTCACTTGTGCATCATTTTGGGAGCCACATAAGATGCCTCGTTCAACAATCCAGCGGTCTCCAAGCGAAGAACGTTCTCTCCTCGAGATCGAAATAGACGCCATATTCGGGCTCAACTACCCCCAGTCAAACCAACCTGAGGCTAACACAACTTTACGCTGTACTGACCTTCACGCCGTCGTGATTTGGTCACCGGCGGCACATTATACGGCCGTGAGCCCTTCCGTCGCGCCCCAACACAGAGAGCGTCTGACTATTGACGTCATGGCAGAGCAATTTCGACCAAACGACCCGCCTATGGCTTTAAAACATCTTTGTGATGAACTCAGTCAGCCTTCAGACACAAGCATAACAGGTGGTCCAACTTATCTCATCCCGAGTGACATACAGTTACCTTACCCACCGGTCGATCTTGGTTCATTTTTGTTCATTATATCTTCGGATTCGGATACAGGAGTTATGGTAGCGCAACAAGAACTACAGCGTCCATCTGTATGGGAGTCCAAAGAATGGAAAGATTTGATTGAGGGCCGATTTGGTCCTTGGGCCATGGCTGCTCACCGGACGAGTGCCCCAGCTGAGAAATCCAGTCATGATATAGTCGAAGCAGTTTGTATTTGTTTCTCTGCGCGGCGGACTACTCAAGCTGCAGAAGCAGGTATTTGGACTCGAGAAGACTTTCGTGGCCGACGACTTGCGTCGACCGTATTGTTCGCATGGGCTACGGCAGAACGAATGAATAAGAATATACTATTTTACAGTACAAGCAGCAATAACTTAGCCTCGCAGTCTGTGGCTCGACGCTCAGGGCTCAACCCTCTAGCATGGATTTGGAAGCTTCACTGCAAACAAGTTGGTCCATAGATCAAAATAACGCGGCGGCATGGAATCAACATGATTTATGCGGATGGAATTTATGTCAATACCTCAAAGTCCACTTGATCAAGAGCCCAGGTGGGAATACGTTTCAGCAACAGGCGGTGCTGGATATGAAGTGGCAACAGCTCTCATCAAAGGAGCATCCAAATGGTATCGACGACAGGCAAACATAAGACCAAGCTGAGCTGTGTCAGTTCATATCGCAGGAAAGGAGAGGGAGAAATAAACCAAAAACAATGGAAGCTCCACCATGATTCTCAGCGGATTTGAAATTGTCATTCCCCCAATTGGTGCGCAACTGCGACATACATCAAACAACAACAGCCATGCGGCGACGATATAAACCTGTGCCAATTTCCTGAGGGACCTTAGCAATTGGAGCTGACTCAATGATACCCTGTGTTGAGGGCCCAAGCATCCAGCTTATCAGAATCAATGACACCAGCCAGATACTTACACTACGGCACGGCACAAATTTTATTAGCTTCAACGAGACGGTTCAGCAAGGCAAGCGTTGTCGTAGGTCGCCGCTCTAGCGCTTCGATGTGGAAATCACGCCTCGTGTGATCGACGCTGAATGCGAAGGCGCGACGGGGTCATTGATGGAAGTGAAGAATCCCGGCGGAATTAGCCTTCACAAAAAAGATGCCAAACTCGAACCGACTATGTTAAAGATGTGGGGGTAATAGCCGATGGACGCAAAGGCATCAAGATATCTTACGAACAGTGTCGGAAGCGATGAGGAAGAAGGCCGTAACACGGAGTTTGTTCCTGGTCTTGGGCATTAAGGCATATATATACACGCCGCCGCGGTGGCTGACAAGTGCATGTGGAAAAATCAATAATTCGCAACGACTCGACTTGGATCAGTCAACATTCTCACGATTTCACATGCATGGAGACACTCAGGTCTACGGGCATCCAAAATGTTGATGGCACGGTGAAGTATAGTAGAAAGTCCGGTGGCAGGCTGTGCATTATCCCAGGTCACTGAGGGCTGCCTATCCGCGTGTGCGAATGCACGACATAAATGTCGCACGCGACACGACAAGATCGGATGCACCTACGATTAGCGGCGCTGCCCAACGTGTGAAATTCTCCGATTCGTAGAAGGAAACGATGAAGCGTCAATTCGGCCACATCCAATGATGGAGAGTCGTTTTTTTTTTTTTTTTTTTGGGTTCATTCCTACTAGGGACATCTCAAAAGCTAATCTACAATAACTGCCTGTAGCTTGCAATCCTCCTGTCTTGGCAGGCCATTTATCGCTCCTTGTCTCAACAACCGCGAGCGCATTACATGCAAGAGCATCTCGGGCTGTCGCCTCCAGGGTGAAAATATGCGGCGGAAGAAACGGTGTGCGGCTGGGATGCAATGCCGACGAGGAACAGCTCAACCCTCCTCCGCGTCGCCATTTGCAGTCACAGCCTCAGGCTCTGCCTGTGCCTCAGGTGCCTCGGTCGCCTTGACAGCTTCTTTGACAGGAGCTGGGACCTTGGCCTCGGTGCCGTCGACATCAGCATCTTTCTTCTCAGACTCGTCACCGTTAGCAGTTTCGCCATTGGTAACTTCCTCACCCGAGGCTTCTACCGTCTTGCGCTTCTTGGCGGGCGGCTGGTCATCTATTGAGCGGAAGTATCGAGTTAGTCCAAAGAAATCTACACTGTGTCTGGTTTGACATATGTTACCGACCTTTCACACCGTTCTCTTCAGCCTGTTCAGCATCATCACCTCCAGCTGCATCATCAGCTTCGGCTTCGGCTTCGGCTTCGACTTCCTCGTCTTCCTCGCCTTCGGCTTCTTCGTCTTCATCTCCCTCCTCATCCTCCTCAGCATCATCTTCTTCGTCTCCTGTGGACACATACCTAGAGTACCAGTAGTGTCAGCGAAGCCAGGTTCAGTTGGCGCTAGAAAGCAAATAGATTTGTTTGTTTGAGATGGGCCAGGCCCATGGATGCCTTGCAATACAGGTAGCTGAACGACGGAGCGCCGAAGCAAGGACTGTAATGGGAAGTGTCGCCAATGCGTTGATTTCACTAAATCGGCGACCCAGCTGATGCGAACGATGCCGTGGAAGCGGGTCCGGGGTCGGGGGCAGGTCTGGTCTGAACATGCAATACTTACTCCTCTTCCTCCTCACCATCATCCTCCTCGGGGAGAGAGACAAGCTCATCCTCTTCTTCGTCCTGCTTTCTCTTGCGGGCAGACATATTGGCTGGGTTTAGAAATGTAGAATAAGAGACGAGACGGGCGTGGAGACAATGCTCTCAGCTGTGTAAGTGGGTGCCTTTCACTCGTCTGTCGAGCGAAGAGTAGGCCAATGGTAGAATTGGCCGCTTGATGGATAGGTAAAGACTAGCACAAGACAGAGAATGAAAAGAATGAAGGAGAGGGATAGCTTGAAAAGGCTGGGAGGGAGAAGGCTACTTGTACGTTTGGCCGGCTGGCACAGGCACGGAGTACGTACTCGGCTGCTGCACCGACCGCACACAGAGGGAAACGGGGACTAGAGGGAGGGACACGGAGGGAGGGCGAGCGAGAGAGCGAGGGGGAGAGGATGGACGGATGACGGGGTGAGCGAGCTGGGACAGAGAGCAGAGAGCAGCCGGCAGAGGGGAGCAGAGGGCATGGGAGCAGAGTGCAAACCAAGCACAGCAGGACAGAGCAGGCAAAGCAAAGCAAAAGAGGTAGGGGGGTGGGAACAAGAGCTGGAAGCTCGATGTTGCCAGCAATTCTGGCTGCCGCATTACGGCCACGCCCCTGGTTGAGTTTGCTTTGGCTGGGGAACGAACGAGGAGCTCCAGATCATCGCTGGAGCTCAAGGCGCCATGGGGGAGGTGGGATGGCTGGCTGTTGGTCGTGGGCTGTGGTTTGGCTGTGGGCTGTGGACTGTGGACTTTGGACTCTGGACTGTGGACCGACGCTGTACTCGGATCAGCACTGGCAGCCCCAGCATTAACAATTGTACCATTCAAGTACAACACCGTAGTTATCGTATGCCCTGTACTCCGTACGGAGGGATTACTCCTTACGTACCTAAGACTTTGGAGCTCTTAGATCCGGTATCGACAACGGTCCGGCTGCCCATGTCTTCTGCTGAGTTGCTATTAACTGCTTACTCCAGTATGTACGGAGTTCTTAATAGTCAACTAACGCAACTACTTGTTTCGTCAGGTCGGCAGCAATACGGAGCCAACACCAACCCGACTCAGTCTCCAGGGGATTGAATCTAGTTAATGGCATTGCCGCATCGTACCACACAGTCCGATTGCGGGAGGTTGAGGTGAAGCACCATTATCAACTCACCCGATGGAGCACTCTTGGCTGGAGATTGCATGCTTTCTAGGGCGTGGAGGAAAGCGTTCAGTCTCTGAGGTGGAAGGATCAGCGCCAGCGCGGGCGAGGCAAGAAAGAAACAGAGGAAAAGAAGGGGTTTACGATGCTGACGACACCAGTTGACCAGCACTGACAGCAAACAAGGGCAGACACAACAGCATGTCAGCAATATGCGCGGCGCGGGCGCGGGGCGAGGGCACGCAATCAGTTGCACAAGAGACGGGCCAGCAGGGAGGAGAACGGGAGCGGACGGGCGACCTGCCACCACTCTGTCTGGGTACGCCGCACTCTGTCTGGCAATTGGTAGGTTCAATGGTCGCTCAGCGGAGCTTTGGGACATGTTCCGGCGCTGTACGGAGTACTCCGCACCCCGTACGCCATCGTCTAGAGCCGGGTACTTGTTTGTGCGGCTTGTTGCTTGTTTGACAACAGTCTGCAAGTCAGAGCTTGCCTGCCCGCTGCCTTGCCCCTTCCCTACTTTGGCTTGGCTTGGTTCCCAGCATGCAGACTGGCAGAGCAGCAGAGAGCGCTCCATCAATCACACTCCTCGTCACCTCAGGCCGTGGGCCTACACACATACATACATACTAACTACGGAGCAGAAACCACTGTCTCTGTCCTTTCATATCTGGGGCGTGGGATCGGATCAGTAGCTCTGGAGGAGGTCTGTGCGCGGGCGTGTACGCAGCAGCTTCACGATCAACGCTCTTTTGCAGCTCTGCCCGGTTGTAGCCAGTTCAGTCGCATAGCTAGTGTCTGGTGTCTCCAACTGAGCCCCCCCCCTCCTCCTCCCTCGTCCTTCCCCCAATGATGCCTTTGAGGCTCATGGACCTAAACTGCCAGCTGGGGCTATTGAGAGTCTGCCACTCACTGTCAGTCGAGGCTATCCCACTTCCCACGCACCTTGTGCCGGTTCAGCCAAGGTGAGTTCCGGCCATGAGCACCGGCCAGACGGACGGACAGAGCAGCAAGCCACGCCACTCAACCCTCCATCACTCAGTCGCTATACAGTAAATTCTCTCACTCACATCCGGGTTGCATTGTAACTGCTCCGTACCCAGTACTGCCCATCCACATTCTAGATAGCCCTGCAAGGCAACCAGGAGCAAGGTAACTAAATGCCCGTCTCCATTCTCGACCGGCGGCTGCAGACAGCCGAATAGATAGACATCTCGATCTACTGACTGACTGCGTGCTTCGTGCTCGGAGCAATAAGAGCCCACCAATGTCAGTTGCATTGGCGTTGGGACCGCGTCCGCCTTTGCCTTCACCTGGGGTATAACGAATGAGGCGACTGTTTTACTACCTAGGTACTCCGTATCTATCGGTTATATCCCATCTTGTCCATCCCAATTTTGTCCCATCTAGCTTTGCTCTGCTTTGCTTCGCTTTGCCAGGCCAGCGAGGCGCCATTTCTGCAGCCGCAAACGGAGGCGCTCCTGGCCGCGACGCCACCCTTTTGCAGGGCCGGACCTGAAATGAACGGACTCTAAGCTGAAATCAGGCTCAAGCTCACGTGACCGGCATGAATGCCCGTTCTCACCATTCCGAAATACGGAGTGCAATGGGAGGCATGAATGTTTTGCGCGCCTTCAGGTATCTTCTACGCTAGCAGGTGTATGAAAACTTTATGCCACGCATAGTACGCAGTAACTAGTTAGGGGTGCTCCGCAGATGGTATGTATTTTAGCCGTAGAACTGCTTTGCTGTGGCAGCTGGATGGGGAAAGTGGGGCTATGTTTCAATTATCCGTAGCTTCGTGGTTGAAACGCTGCAACTTGTTGAGTAAACCACTATCACAGAACGAGACGGCGAATCAGAAATGTGGTCAAACGTCGTGTCATTGCACCAACTACTAGCCCTGTCAAGATCAGAATGGTTGGTTTGTCTGAGGCGTGCCCGAAGAGTCTGCCCCCGTTGAGAGTCTTTCTCGGTCCCAAGTGCCATGGCGCGGGACTAGAAAGAGAGCTCTATTCCTGTAATTTTTATTTGTTTATTTATTTATTTATGGTTGCTTTCACCACTGTAGACTCGTTCCAATGCGTAATTTGCATTATTCAGAAGCCGGCTATGGCTGGCTGGAGAACATGAACCGAATAATTGTATTTATTGTATTGTATTTTATAGCATTGTGTTTTCTTGTCCTGTCTTGGCTTGGCTTAGCTTGGCTTGGCTTGGCTTGTCTCGTCTTGGCTCGTCTCGTCTTGGCTTGTGTTGTCTTGTGTTGTCTTGTATTGTATTTTATAAATGCCAGCCAGCTGGATGGATCTCTCATAGGTTTTCCAGGACGTACCCCGCATGTCCTCCTGAAGTTTCGAGATGGATTGACGTCGGGCGATTTTACCCACAGTTGCAGCGGCGTTTGGCGTTGGGTCCCTGGTTATTTGAAGCTAGCTGGGCCTTGTTATTTTGTGTTATTTTATTTTATTCTATTCTATTGTTGGATTTTATTGTTATTGTTATCGTTGGTTCGAATAACCAAACACTCGAGTTTCTCGGTATTCCAGCACTGCACTCTAAGCAGTCTCCCAAGTCCGCATGTGTGGACAATCTCTGGGTTAAACCTACGTCCGTTATGATACGCATCGCCACATGCCGGAGGCAGGCGCAGCTGACACGAGCAAAGCGAATCTATTTACTGCATATGTCCCGCATCTAGCAGGTCAGCCAACCGCTCTGTGCATGCGCAAAACTGAGCGGGAGCAGTAGCCTGCAGATGCTAGATGAGATGAATCGTCTCGTTCCACAAGTTGGGCACACCAACCATTCCCTGCATGAAGCCTCGTAGATACACCGGCCCAACCAGCTCCCAGGGGGGGTCGCGTCCTCCGCTGTTCGAGCCTCTGCCTCTAACAGGCCGTATACCAAAGGGGAGTCTCGCGCCCGAGAACAAGCACACCCAGTCGCCAGCCTCGGTCGACGGGAGGAACAGCCCAAAATGACCCTTGCTGGTGACCCCGAGCCGACGGCCGCCGCAGGTCCGCTGGAACCGCTCTGCAAGCGCTCGATAGACTTCCTGTACGTGGGCCGGCACCGCAAGCGCAGGTTTGTTGAAGAGCCCGTGCCGGACAAACTCCCACATGGCGAGGGGAGCCCCGGCGGGATAGGCTTCGTGGAGCCCCTTTGGCATCTGGCTGAACGTGTAGTCGAGACGGGAGTCGTATCGATCTTGATGGAGGATCGTAAAGAACAGCTTCGCCAGGTCTCCGGGGCTGGCGGCGGCGGCTTGCTGGGCTGGGCTGCTGCGGTGGTAGTGCTGTATGATCAGGTCTGTCCACTCCGCCAGGACCGTCATGCGCTCCGAGGTGTTGCCTCCGAGGGGGAACTCTTTGCTGAGACTGATGACATGGTCCAGCCGGCGTCCCTTGAGCTCCAGTGTGTCGTCTGGACGTAGGACTGCACACGCGTCTGTCGAGGGTGTGGCGTCGTACAACAGCCTCCTCATCTGCTCGCCTACCAGGCCGACACGACTTCGAGCTGCTTGGATGCGCTGCCCCCTATGTTCCGCATCGTCCTCTTGACCGAATGTGGCCAGCGCGATAGCATCGTCCATGACTGGTTTGAGCGCGCTGGATACGAGGAGCTCCGACCCTCCTTCGGTCCCTATAAAGGGCTCGCTTCTTGCCCGGACGGTCCAGTCCGGCGCCCACGACGGAAGACCCGCCACTCTTGGCTTGTATCCTGTGCCTGCGTGAGTCAGAAACGCCAGCTGGTGCCGAGGTGCTGTCGTCGCCAGTGCGTTCTTCACCACGTTGATAAACAGCTGGCGCAGCGGTATGGTATAGTCCGGCATGAGGTTGATGCTGGACCGGCCCGACAGACCGCCGAGTGAGTAGATCCGGTCGTGGGGGTTCGTCGCGTCGAACATAGTCAGGGAGCGGTAAATAGAAGCGAGATAGAACATGAGCGAGAGCTGCTCGTCCTTGACCAGCCCGAAACGCCGTATCATGCTGACGTTTTGCAAGGCGACGACGTTGTTCAGGCCGGAATAGCCAATTCGGCCGGACAGCATGGCCAGCTGGGCAGCATCGAACTGGAGCGACTGCGTGAACCAGCTGAATCTCTCCCAGCTCAGCCGGGCATCGCCATATCTGATGACCACGTTGCGCCGCGCGCGAACCACCTCCTGCACAACCCACACCCGCGTGAACCAGCTGGTCTTGAGCATTCTCTTCAGGGCACGAGCCCCCCCAACTGGTATCTGATACTCTGGCAGCTTGATATGGCCGCCTGCGCGGCGAAGTCGGCCGACGAGAAACATGCGGTCGACGAGTGCGGTGGCCAGGCGCGCCGTCTTGGAGCGCCCCAGCCAAACAACCACTTCACTGGCGTTTTCATAGATGCGCGGCATGAGTGGGAGTTGGTTCGTCTTGTCCCCCTCGATGGCTTGGTTGATACAGATGTAGTCTATCCAGACGGTCCTGGTCCTGTAGCACGACCGAAGAGCGTGCAGCACTTCGAAGGCGGATCGAGTCACTGGCAAACGCTGGCCGTTCACCGTGATTTCGTGATCCGCGCCGGTTCGTCCCCAGCAGTACGAGACTGCAGTATACGGCAGCTCGTCGGCGATAAAGTGGCATCTTAGAGAGCACCGAATCGGTCTGTCACCTGTGCCCGGTAATATAGTGAGGAGGCGAAAATGGCGCGCTCCGGACTGGACCTCATCTATGTACAGGTCATGTTTTCCGCTTGGAAGAGCCCTACGGGCCGCGATGAAATCCAGAATTCCTCCGTAGTAGACTATCCCGACGCGTGTTATCCCCGACAAAGCCACTGAAGCAGCAAGTTCAAACGCTTCCATGCAGACTCTAAGCCCGTAGAAGATAGGCGAGGCATCCAGCTTGGTCCAAAGCGAGGCCTGGTTGGCGGGCTCGCCGCTAGATGTAGTGTGAGATAATGGTCGATATGCCTCACTTTGAGCAACAAGAGCGAGGGATATCACAACGGACGGGCCAGTCTTGACCAGCACGTTGAGTAAAGCTATTCCTGTGGAGTACCAGACGATCGACCAAAAGCTGTTGTGCTTGTTCTTCCCAACCGCCTCCAGGTGGACTTCGCCGAACTCGAGCGACGGCGCAATCAGGACCCAAAAGTACCGAGGCGTTAGAATTCGTATCCGCGGCCGTCCCGTGCCGTAAGACCAGAGGAGGAGAGCACAGTGGCACACCAATGCCGGGTTCATCCAAAAGAAGCGTACGGCGATCCGTCGCAACAGCGCTGGTGCCCGCCGTGTATATCCTGCAGACAAGATCGGCCAGCCAAGCGATCGTCTAGTTCGATATGCGAAGCTCAACAAGAAGAACCCCGCGAGCAAGACATCTCTGTAGCGGTCGGGGAGAGTGTCGCGCCGGTCCTTTCCTACAAACCAGCCGAGCAGCCATGTAAGTGTGCCGAGGACGTCCGTGAGGATCGACACGACAACATACTCGACGCCACCTGCAAGCGCCAGCAGGAACAGCTTGGGGAGGAGAGGGGCATGTTCTTCCAGAGGCGACGGGTATGAAAATAGACAGAGCTCGGTGAAATGAAGAAAATACTCGCCGCTGCGAAAATAGTAGGGACGCATGCCACTAAAATGAGAAAAGTGTGTGTGAACAGTGAAAAATGACGGCTGTGGTTAGAAATTGCGTGTAAGTGACGAGATGCCAAGGCGGCGGCAATGGTGACATTTTAAAGGGTTCCCCGTCCGGATGTTGTGCATTTGCCTTGTCATCGGCATTGATGCCGGGGCCTCGTGTTGTTGTATGTATGCACCGCCCCCCATTGTAGCGGCTGCAAAGGCCTGGATCATCAAGGGGCTGAATGAAGCTGAACGAAGCTGAATATGGGTTTATCTATTTTGCCAACCTTGCCGGGGGGGGGCTGAGCAGGCGCATCTCGGAACCAGATTGCCGGGCGTCTGGAACTATCGACTGCTGCCACGGCCAAACTACCGACAGAATGGTTAGTCTGCGCTGTTCATTTCGGCCAAATCAAGCGATTGATGTAAAGGTGTCTGAAATGCCATCGACTGTTAATGGTGCCGTACAGTCGGCGACGCAGCCGATTATCACAGACATGCGCAGGATAGTATGCATTTGTCGCTACGGGGAGGAATTGGGTGGTTTGCCGTGGTCGCAGGGAGACAATGACGAAACTACTCCGTAGTTTACTTAGTTACTACTCCGTACTTAGTGCGTATCTTTGTATGGCCTGTCACTTCGCGACAACGAACCGTCAGCCGGCAAACTCAAAACTGTCAAGCCGCACAATTATATCATTCACAACCACACGCGCGTTCCTCAAGCATGCCGCCATTCGCCCCCGTCAAGGACATTGACCACCTCGTCCTCACCTGCGCAGACGTACCAGCCACCATAGACTGGTACACCCGGCACCTAGGCATGACCCTCGAGACCTTCACCTCGGAGGCCGACCCGTCCATCACGCGCAACGCCCTCAAGTTCGGCACGCACAAGATCAATCTGCACCAGCGGGGGAGGGAGTTCGAGCCAAAGGCCCAGACGGCGCTGCCGGGAACCGCCGATTTGTGCTTCTTGCTGGATGACCACGTGGACATGGATGACGTGGTGAGGCGGTTCGGGGACCTGGGGGTGCAGGTTCTTGAGGGAGGGGGCATCGTGGGCAGGACGGGGGCGAGGGGGAAGCTGAGGAGTCTGTATGTTCGGGACCCGGACGGGAATCTGATAGAGTAGGTTTTGGACGTGGTTGTACGTTTGTATGTGCTGCTAATTTGTGTGTTTGGTAGGCTGTCGCAGTATGCGTGAACAAGTTGGGGGGCTGGACCGGACTGGACTGGGGGGTGGGAAACGGTAGATTGGGTGCAGATAGAGTTGTCGATTCATATTTCCACGGGAATTCAAATATGGTCTATTTTGTCATGGGGCTATTGGAATGGGCAGGTTCACGGGGTGGTCGAGGGCGAGCCTATGGGGAGACGAGCCAAGTTTGCAGAGTTGATGCGTTCGCCAGATCCAACGATACTAGAATACTGTCGCTCCCTTTCACGGACCTTTTTCGAGCTTGCAACACTCTAGCTGGCGATGCAGAGTTTCGCGCTTACTTTACATCACTCTGCTCTTCGTCGACAGGCTGCTGGCTCGGTCACGAAACTAGCGCGCACGCTGCATGATCTTCTTGCTGGATGCACGGGGGACGTTTTGGCTCATCGAGGAATGTCTCGCCTGGCCAGCATCGGGAACTTAACTATTCGGCTTCTCGGGGAATGCCTCACTGATATGGTAGAGCCAGGGATGCAAATCCACCTACAGGGCCTCTCGTCTGATGATGCCCGCGTAGACTGTTATGCCAAGCACACGTTGCCTGGCGACCCGGCAAATCGACTTGGTCTTAAAGTAACTTATAATGAATGTGGACGGCAACTCTCACAGCTCGTTTATTCGTGCTGGAGGCATTGCAACTGTCAAAGATGTGAACACTCTGGTTGACCTGCTCGATGGTATGGAGGACATTGACATTGGTCAGCGACCGCGATGTCAGATACCCCTAACAGTATGTGGTAGCCACAAAGAATGTTCCACGTAGCAGGTAGTCCATCCGTCTACACGCATATAAAAAAGACTAGTTAGAATCGAAGGTGGGAGCTGGTCGTCATGCCCCAGGAGGTGTAGTGGTTCTTTCGGGTCACATCGTCAAGCATTGGCTCGCAATTTGAGGACATTTGAAGGATAGTGAAATTGACCAAAACGGACCTAGAGTACCTACGCAGTGTTTATAGGTAGATACTCTTATTTTACCATTGTGTTTTCTTCCTTAGACTGTCCCGAAGTAAAAACCGATTGGTTTGCTGCTTCCGCAGACAAAGCACACATTTTGAACAAAAAGAGCTACCCGAGTAATGTAATTGCTCCTGCAACTGTCGCCGAGCCTGGCCGACCACGATGGTTCCCCGTTAGGTACACTAGAGTGAGTGCTGGATCTTTGGAGAAGAAAAAAAAAGGTTTGTGTTAGACAGATATCCAAGGCAAAAAGTAGGTATCTCCCCCGGAAAGGCTCGAACTTTCAACCTCCTGATTAACAGTCAGACGCGCTAGCCAATTGCGCCACGGAGGACCGTTACTTGTTACAAAAGTCAGCGCCAATTAGATACATAAGGTTTCCAGAAAAACCGGAGCCTCTCTTTTTCCACTGATAGCGTGCACCTGGCAATAGCCATTGGCTCAGGTATTCCACATCCCTCTATTAGTTCTGAACATTCGATTTGAACAGCATTGTCTGGTGTCCCTACTCATAAGCCTCTTCTGGTGCCACTGCTCGTTTCTTTGTTTTATAAGCGCACATGAGTGTTCAACAGTTGGTGCACACAAAAATAGTCTTACCCTAGATACAATTGTTGCGTTTCAGGAGAGTCACCCAAACCAGTGTCCTCCTACTTGATATACAGAAAATAAATTGCAGATAATTAAGCAAACCACTTGAGGCAAATTACGGTTCATTGCATTGAGTTACTGAGACATTGCATCGTCCGGTGGCATATGCGGTGTCGCAACCCTAACGTTGAAGACCGTGCGGTCAATAGCATGAGCTCATCGGAGATAGACGTGTGTTCCATTGAGGTACATGTGGTCAAGAACCTCATAGTGATTGATGCTCGTGCAGGATGTACTTGTCAACGGAAGTCCGTTTTGGTCCTGTAATTGCGCGAACCTGAGGTGTGCAACAGTACGGTTGCATGTATCCCTTGGGTGAGCTTAGCTGCGTGATGATAGAGCGCCTGTGAGAATGCGGTACAACAGTTCACAAGAGCTTTTTGAACCAAGAGCGGATTAGTGGAACAAGCACTGGAATGGTTACGCATAGGCATAGAATACTCCAGAGTAGAAACACTCGAGTCCATCCCCATGCCTCATGTATGTGCTGCTCCTGGGGTATAATAACAAGCCGGCCCAGTAACAATTCCTCCGTTGCACAATTGGCTAGCGCATCTGACTGTTAATCAGGAGGCAAGGAATATATTGCTGCTCCAAATACATTATAAGTAAAAACGTTACTGACATATCACAAAGGTTGAAAGTTCAAGCTTTTCCGGGGGAGATTTAATTTGTGGGATCGTTCTGGCTGCATTGGCTCTTAGTACATAATAAAATCCCCGATAAGCAACAGTTCCTCCGTGGCGCAATTGGCTAGCGCGTCTGACTGTTAATCAGGAGGTTGAAAGTTCGAGCCTTTCCGGGGGAGATTTGTTTTTTTTTGGCTCTATTTCTGCTTGCTCTCTTTGTGCCAAGGTAAATTCCATTTGCTGACTTCCATGGTCCTGGTTCTTTTTTACATTTCTACTTTGAATAACACAATTCATGGTATTTCGCATTTGTGCGCTGGTGGACTCATCCCACGTGCATTATCAACGGAGCACTTCGTGTTGACGAACAGGATGTGGCTATTGATGTGGCATCTTTCATGACTCACGAGCAAAGAGGAATATAATGTTCATTCCTCTCACGCTACGAGGCACTTTGGGTGTGCGTATAAGTAGTGAGTTATCATACAACGTGACACATCTAAACTAATCTTAGACCGAACCGCCGGTCTGGCGTATATATGTTGCGAACACCAACCTTCTTTTCTGCCCGGTTCTGGGGCAGCGATCAGCACATTCGTGCATTTTTACGTCTGTGCTGAGAACCGGAAGAATCACATCGAATCCTTCTCAATCCAGAAAGAATCCGTTTTCGCTCCCCGTGTTCCCCGTACAGCCACGCCCCCAATCAAGCAAGTCATTACTGATCTAGTGAACTCTCACTTCACACCGAGTCATCCCACAAGTGGAGAGTTGACGCCACGAGAAAAGCATCTAAATACCCGCACCAATGCAAGCAGCCCCCTCGATTCTTCCGCCGCCAGTGGGCAGAGGGGCAGCGGGGGCCTGGCAGAGTGTGGGGGTGTCTGGGCCTGGGAAATCAATTGCAGCAGAACCACTGCGTCATTGTTTCGCGAAGTTCGAACGTGGGAGGAGGGGCAGGCAAAAAGTGTGAAGTGTGTGTGTAACGAAAGTGCAGCACGATGCATGGAGTTGTGGGCAACGATGTAACTGACTGCAGTTAGGCACTTAATCAGTAGATAAGTACGGAGTACATAAAGACACTCGCGACCTCTTCTGGAAGCTCTCTGCGAACTACCAAAAAACTTCAAATCCAAAATCCCTTCATTGCTGTCTGCTGCACAGAAATCGCCTCTCTTCACTTCCTAACTGAACCTTCATCATGGCTGCCGCCAAGCACACCACGTGAGCTTTCTGACCTCGCCCTACCAAGAAGCTTGTCCCCAAATGAACGAAACGTTGCTAATTCCTTCTCTTCGTCCAGCCGCACAGTTGCTCTCAACACGGGCGACAAAATCCCCGTTGTCGGCCTTGGAACATGGCAATCTAAGCCCAACGAGGTCCAAACGGCTGTTGAAGCTGCCCTCAAAGCTGGTTACCGCCACATCGACACCGCCGCGGCGTACGGCAATGAGAAGGAAGTCGGCGCCGGCATCAAGGCGTCCGGCGTGCCCCGCGGAGACATCTGGCTGACCACCAAGCTGAACAACCCTGACCAGACCCGTGCCGCCGAGGCGCTTGACGAGAGCTTGAAGAAGCTGGGCACTGACTACTTGGACCTGTATCTCATGCATTGGCCTGCGGCGACGGATCCCAAGGATGATAAGAAGTCGGTACCGGACTGGACCTTTGTTGATACCTGGAGAGAGATGCAGAAGCTGGTGGGGACGGGCAAGGTGCGCAACATTGGCGTGTCGAACTTTGGCATTAAGAATCTAGAGATTCTGTTGGGCGATGCCAGCTGCAAGGTATTTTTCTTCTTCTTCTTCATTCCCCTCCTCTTGCATCCTGTGCTCCATTGGCCGCTCAGTGACATGTCGGTCTTATTTTCATAATTGCTGAGCCTACTGAATAGATTGTCCCCGCTGTCAACCAAATCGAGCTGCACCCCTGCAATCCCTCCCCAAAGCTCGTCGCCTACAACACCTCCAAGGGCATCCACAGCACGGGCTATTCTTGCCTCGGGTCTACCAACTCGCCTCTCTACACGAACGAAACCCTGCTGGGCATTGCAAAGGCCAAGGGCAAGTCTCCCCAGCAGGTTCTCCTCCTGTGGGGCCTGCAGAAGGGCTGGAGCGTGATCCCCAAGAGCGTCACGCCATCGAGAGTCCAGGCCAACTTTGAAGTTGACGGATCGGGTCTGACAGCTGAGGAGGTCAAGAGCATTGATGGCATCAAGGAGCGGTTCAAAGTCTGCGACGATGGGTGGCTGCCCGTCAAGGTATTTTTCGGAGACGACGAGTAGTTCCTGGGTAATGCAATGCAATGTAGCAGAGCCAAGATTCAACCACCACTGAGTTAATCCTATATATATATGCCATTGAAACCAAACACCTAAAAGCAACAGCACAATTTAAACAGTGTCTATGGGATAATGTACATTTAATCTACCCGGGTATCGTGACACATTTTCCGCCCCCTCTACCCCCCTCCCCCCAACCAACCAACCAACCAACCAACCAATCAATTCTCTGGCTTGATCTTCCCTTTGTCCTACATTAGACCAGATCTCTTTATCTCCTCCCCCGCCCAATCCTATAACTTCGCTTTAATATCATTTTCCCTCTCGCCATCCTCTCTCAACACATTAGCCACCTCTGTTCGTATCCTCTCTGCCAACTTCCCGGCCTCCTCCTCGTCCAGTTCCTCCCTCTGCCCTTTCCCAAACATCGTAAAGCTCTCCCTCAGCTTCCCGCTTGCGCGGATCTCTGGCCTCGGAATAATATGATAATGCATATGGGGGACGACCTGTGCGGCGGCCGCCCCATTGTTTTGCACGACGTTCCAGTCCTCCACGCCAGTTGCTCTAGCCAGCGCGGCGGACAGGATGCGCACGTAGTGGCCTAGCTGGAGGGATTCTTGGCGCGTCGCATCCGTGAGCTTCTGCCGGTGGGCACGCGGGCAGAGCAGCAGGTGGCCGTGGGAGAGGGGCATGATGTCGAGGAAGGCGATGAGGAGGGGCGTGGAGAGGACCACGAAGGATGCTGGCGTGGTGACATCGGGATCGATCGAGGCGGGGGGGTCAATGGGATCGTATGGCGCGTGGATGGATGGGATTGCGCAGAAAGGGCAGTTCTCGAGGGGCGGAGGCGATGGGTCGAACATTGTGAGGGTGTTGGTGATGCTGTTGTTGGCGTCTTCGTGTTATATAGTTATGATTGACAAATGAGGGTGTGAGGATGAGGAGCAGGAGCTTGGTGCTCCGGGCGGGAGAAGACCAATCGCTTGTGGTGGTTGCAACGATATATATTAATGATGCATAGATTCTTGCTGGATCTTTTGCTGGGGTTTTTTGTATTAGGAGGAGATGCGTATAGGCTGGAGAGCGCAAACACGGCAAGGCAAGGCACGCGATGGAGTCGTAAATTTGTATGCCGAGGTTGGATGCTGGTGTCTGCCGGCGTAGTGTTGAGTGGAGGTGTGGGTGTGTCTCCCGGCTCCGGTCCAGCGAGCCGGAGTTGCATCGGTCTGAATCAACGGTACTCCGTACGGAAAACACAGTGAGTTAGTTACCGTCGAGCCGAATTCGGAATACAGGCACATATTTTGCTGAAAGATCAGAGCAGTGTGTATGTATAGGTGTCGGCGCATAATATATACCATAGCTGAGCCTCCAAAATTAGACTTCACGGCCAATACTACTGTTTTTTGCGTCGGCTTTTACTGAACCTTTACTCGGGACTTTGCTGAGGATCATGGGGGTAATCCGCCCGTGATTTCTGTATCTGTTTTTCTGTATTGTCTCGAGTACAAGTTGCAGTCATCATGCGAGAAAATCCAGCTGGCCTTTTGAACTGAACAAACTACGCGGCTTGTGTCCCAAGATTGCAAGGCTTCATCGCCATCTCTCTGGACACTTCGAAGTACGAATCACCTTTGGAATCCGGCAATTGCAATCGTGTCGCGATTGACCAACTGCCCAGTAAGAGCTGCTTGAGTACCTTTTTGTTGGCTGAGCAGCCAGAGAGCACGGCAGAGGATCTGGGGGCAAACCAAACGAGTCTACGTGGTACCGTGAAGGTGAATTAAGAGCCCAACAGCTTGAAATCGGTGTCCGGCTCAGTGGAGAGCATGAAAATGAAAAGGTTAGTACTAGAGTCGTAACACGAAGACGCTGGCTCGCCTGGCCCGAAGAACAAGTGTTTCCAGCTAATTTATTTTATGCTGGACATGGGTGTGAGTTGAGAAGATATTTATTACTCCGTACAGAACATGGCATGAGCCTACCAGGGGTTCCTTTTCAAACATTCTATACCCGCTCTATCCTGCGCAACAAATTTTCTATGTTTATGACACGCCATCCTCCCGCCGGTTGCTCCCTCCGGCCCACTCTTCTGACAGTCATGACGACGAGGAGGAAAAACAAAAAACATTGATGATATGGCGATTAGGTGCGCTGTTGATCTTTTCAGGTTCTGCGCCCGGACCATTCAGAAACCAAGCGCCGAAGTCCGCTTCTCTCTGGCTGAAGTGGCCCAACCTCGTCACCGAAAAGTAGCGCGTACAACATCCTTGGTCCTATATTAATATTATAGGTTGACAGCGATCTCCCTGTATTGCAGCTCGCAGCCTCTTTCTTGATGTCGTCCCATCTTGGTTTCTCTGTTATATCCCTGATCATAATGGCTGTGCCTGGCGATTCTGCGATTTGGCGGTTCTCGGGCATTACGATTTTCTTCATCGGACAGCCTTCGATGTGATAGATTAAATTTCCAGTCCTTGCCCCTGGCGGTACGAGTGCAAGTTTATACGGTGTGAAGTTCGAAACGAAAGCATTGCTGACAATAGCCAAACGCGGTTCATTCGCCGTAAAGCCAGAGAAAGGTGTTAGGCCCTCGTCGACATGACCCTGGCGTGGCGTGCCTCTGTGGCTCTGAGATTTTATCCCGTGTTTATCGAGGACACATAACTTTGGTAATTTGTGACGTAGATCTCTAAACACCATGCAGTTTAAAGAGCGATATTCTCGCCCGGCGTCCTGCAGATGGTCGCCCTTGTATTCATTTTGCATGCGTGCTTGCCACTCATCGTCCACCGTCACTGAAGCCGCTATTTCGCTCATGGTCGGGCCTATGGCCATGATCCTCCCCAACTGATATGATTTTCGGTGTATTCGACGTTTGCCGGTAGCCCCATCGTCCAGTCCGGAGCGAAACCGGACGACACCTGTAGGTTCTTCAAGCTTCGCTCCCCCTAGCAAGTTTCGAATTAAGCTGTAGAATTCGATCGGTTCCCTAGGAGGATTGGAAAGAAGCTCGTGGGAATTCACAAAGTCAATGGTATCTATCCATACTTCAAAAAGATTTTTCCCATAGTCCATTGGGAAACCGTGGCCGTCAGTTGCCAGCCCAATTAAACCGTAGATTTTATCTCGAGGATCTTTGCACTCGGCGTTTCGATGAAAATTGAGCAACCATGTCAATGAACACCCTCCATTACACCTATCTTTCTTGGTGAAGTCCAGCCTCGAAAAGGGATCACTGTCCGGGGTTATCTGTTGATGTGGCCTCGGTACCGACTTTCTGAGGGTATCCCAATCAACCGCTTCGTCACCTAGACAAACTTCCACTTTGGTAGCATTTCCTATTTCTTGCACCACCCACATTCGCTTCCAGTATTCCTCCTTGGCAATATTTTTGATGCATTCCCGGAGAGGCCTCACGAACCATTGTTTGGAACAGTATTTGGCCCCAAGCCAGACAACAACGGTCTTTGCTTGCTGGTAAATACGTTTCATGCACAGTAGCTGTTGATTCTTCTCGGAAATGTTTTTTTGGTCGATTGATATAGCATCGATCCAGAGAGGCTTAGCCTTCCGGTGTTTACGAAAGTAATCCATGCCGTCCCAAAGATTTTTCGTGATGGGCAGCCTAACCCCATTGACGATAATGGTTTTTTGGATCGATTCATCGCCCCAGCGGTAGGATACCGCGTCGAACTCTGGGAGGTCTCCTAATGATACTCTCTCGAGCTGGCAAACGAGAAGTTCGTCGGTGCCCAACTCTGGCTCGATTTTCAAGAGGCGTATACTGCCTGTTGAGGTCCCTAATGGTAGGCTAGCATATGGCTCAGAAATACCTTGACCGTGTTTGCGAAAGAGGGTGGATAGACTTGAGTCCGGTAGATGCATGGTAGATCGATTCATGGTGGGCAGGCGGTGATAATGTGGTAAATCGACGAGGTTGTTGGTGATTCAAATCCGGTAGAGGCAGAAGAGAGGGACGTATGACGCAAGGTGAATGACTACTACATATATGCCTAAGCCTGTAAATAAGGCTGGACAGGGCTTGACGCTCGCCACCTTTTACTCGGAGGTGTGCTCATATGAGGTACTCAAGTACATAAGCAGCTGTATCCTTACTATATAAAGCAGCCCGCGAAGCATCCATGAACCATCGAAAGGTCGTGCGTATCAGCCCATTGTGCGCACCAACCAGCATGTATCACTGGCATCATCAGTTGAACCCGCTGGATACAGCTGCGGTAAAGGCAAAACCATCACTTCACCCTGTGATCGATAATTTGCAGGGCATGGGTGTCGCATCTAACCAGATGGGCACGAGGCTGAACCCCTCAACGGGACATAGGCAGCAGCACTCTCAACGTATGTTGACAGATCGACGGATGGCTTGACATGTTATTGACTGCAAAACAGCTTGGCATCCTGGCGCCCCGAATTTTCTCGTCTGACTATTGGTGTGCTGCTGATGATGACAACGGGTGGCTTTGGACCCATTGATTCGAGACTCAGAGCCGGAGCTGACAAGTATGTGGAAATAACTTGTCGTACCGTACGTAGGGGCGTCTCGATATCATCCCCAACAGCCTGTTGGGGCGTCGATATCTTATTACTCGCTTATTGGGTTACGAGGGCCGAAATCTTTCGGAAACTTCTGACGGAGCTGTCGATGTGATACTACTCATCTTGACATGATGGTGCCGAACGTGACAGAATGCTACTGATGGTGACGGAATTTGCTGATGTCGACTGAATGCCACGGATGTTGAGAAAATGCTACTAATCTTAGTGCATCTAGCCAACTTATCCCTGTTGGATTGTGCTTGATGCCGGGCCGTGGTCGTGCTCGGGTCGTTGTTCAGGGCCTAACTGAGGGTCTTGGTGGTTAGAATGTCCTGGCCCTGGGGGGTTTGAAGGTGGGATTTGAAGGGTTTGCTAGGGAACCTTGGCTTAGAGGCCAGGTAAGTAGATATGTTATTGAGTTGGGCAAGTCGTATGCTAAATTTGACTTGCGGCTGCTTATAATTTGACCCGGCATAGACTTGCGATCGACCTGCAAAAAAATAAATAAAAATAAAAAATAAAAATAAAAAAACGGATGCCTAATCCTTGGAAGACCCAATTTAGACGTTTAGGATATTATCTGTTTTCATCGCGCATATAACGACAGTTAATCACATTTTGCGACTATATAATAAATGCTGAGGTAATGAACAGACGCTGGGTAGGTGGGCCTACGGTCAACTGTCAGCCCCCAGCACCCACTGGGCCACAAGAAGTATTACAGGAGAAGGTCTCAGTGCTGTAGGAAGTAGAAAAGGAACCTGAAGGCCTGGCAAGTCGGAGGCATTCGGACACAAGGCGGGCTGTAAGCCACATCACAGAGACCTCGAACTGCTAAGCGGTCGCCAAAAAAAAAAGCGATAGGTTAGTTAACGAGTAACCGACTGCCTAGGCATTCCGTAGTCTATGGTAGGTAGTTGGACGTGCTAGCCAATAGGGCGATGACAAATGCTGCCTGACAAATTAGTCACTTTCCCGACAACACCCCGCTATCCGTCCCCTGGTCGCTCCCGATTGTCGTCCACGGCATGCCGACCTCGGATTACAAAAAAGTTACAAGAGACAGCCACCTGCAGAACGAACCCTCCAACCCTCACCACATCGCGCATTCCGTCTCTTGGTCTTCGATTATCGCATCACATCAACTCCTATTCGGCAAATAATAACCGTCGCAATGGCCCCTTCTACCGTTCTCATCGACACGACGGCAGATTTTGCGCCTGCCCCCCCAGTGGCGACCCCCACGAAGCGCAACCTGCTACTGGCCCCGCCGTCAGTCGCCGCCCACGAGGAAAAACTTCGAGACATCTTCACGGCCTTTGATCGCTCCAACACTGATTTGCAGATGCTTGACCGGCTGTCTGCCGGGTTTGTGTCCCTCCCCGCTGTCACGTATGATCTGGTACTCGTCCTCACGAGCGCTGATGGCTCTCGCGGCGCCGAGTTCTCGCAGTTGCTGAACCGTCACCTTTTCACAACGCTTGTACCTGCGATGAAAGTCGGTGGCAGGTTGCAGTTTCAGGATGGATACCACGGAGACACAGAGTCAAAGGAGGCTATTCTGGCAGGCTTGATTGCCAAGGATGGCGCCTTTGAGAAGCAGGAGGAGGAAGAGGTTGTCATTCCGCTGCGGTTCGGCAAAAAGAAGAGCCAGCCTGCTGTGCCCGCCCCGAAATTTGACTTTAACAACCTGGATGAAGATGATGACGATTTGATTGACGAGGATGATCTGCTGGGCGAAGATGACCTCAAGCGACGACCTCAAGCACGTATGTTCCCAGCATCCAAACCCTCTCACTACTTTCTGATTAATTGCATGCTAAACGTGCCTTAGCTACAAACTGCCAGCCCCAGAAGCGCCGTCGGCCCTGCAAGGACTGCACTTGCGGCCTGGCCGCCAAGTTCGAAGCCGAAGAGAAAGACAGACGAGCGCAGGCCAATGCAGGCATTGAGGCGATCAAGCTCGACTCAAACGATTTGAACGAGTTGGATTTCACTGTCAAGGGCAAGACAGGCTCATGCAACAACTGCTCCCTGGGAGATGCCTTTAGGTGCTCGACGTGCCCATATATAGGAATGCCAGCATTCAAGCCCGGCGAGGAGGTGCGCATTCTGAACGAGGTGCAGCTGTAAAGGGCGCTGATACGACGAGCATCAAAGATGGCAATGATACCAGGAATGAATACAAGCTGGACGGGAAATATCCGAAAACTTACTCATGGAAGTGGCGTTTGGCGTTGACATGGCTTGGCTTGGGCTTGGCCGGGGGAGTTATAGATTTGGAATGGCGGTGAAATCTGGCTGTTTGCCATGAGCAGGCGACAACCGCAGAATTGATTCGTTTTATATTTTTATCATATCTGGTTCGTATGCTACATGGTTTTGGTGTGCTCAGCTGCGATGGCGCGGCGGCGATTGCTGGATGTGGCATAGCGTAGAGTTCACAAGTTGCCAGAACGCAGTGCAAGCAAATAACACAAGTACAAATTCAAGATGTCCAAGTAAGACATTATAGTAGTTTGCGCAACCCAACCTTCTGTCTTGTAGTTACTTGCAGTCCTGTAACTGGTACTCTGTATAAATAGTTCACCGTTCCCAACCCAGTCAGCGCCACTCCCAAAAATCCAGCACACCGCCAAATTCTGCCTGACAAAAATCTTCCCCACCACACTCCCATCTTCTTTTGCATCGCCGGTGCAAACCTCCACTACCACGACCCTTCCGCTCCCACGACTCTCTCGCTCCCACGACCGTCTCTGCGCCCATCACACCCACGAACAGACAAACAACGCAGAATACTAAAAGCGCCCGAAATGCCCCGCGAGGAATACCAAGTCCCTACTGGCGGTGCCGCCGCCGCCGCCCGCGGCAACACTCGCGACGACCACTCCTCCCGCTCCGTCATGACCTATCTGTGCGGCGACTGCGGCAGCAGCGTCACCCTGGGGAAGGATGCGCTGGTGGCTTGTCCGCATTGTGCGGGGCGAGTGCTCTACAAGGAGAGAACAAAGAGGTATGCCGTGACGCGGGAACACTGCGTTCAGAGCGAAGCATGAACGGAAAAGACTGACCTTGTTGCTTAGAATGGTGCAATTTGAGGCTCGATGATTGTGTTGGTGGATATGCGGATATGCCGATACGCAGATAGGGCTTTTTCATTTATGGTGTTGCAGGAGTTTTGGACAGAATATACAATGGGGCGAAGAGGCATAACAACATGAAGGTTTGGGGTGTGGTATCAATTTTTTTTTTGAAATTCTTTTTTGCTATAATCCCTAGAAAAGAACATTATCCATGCATATGTGCATTGCAACCTGCAACTCCGTGGTGTTTTTTGATGTTGTAATCCGGTCAAGTATGCGACAATGCCTACCTCTGCTTGTGCAGATACTTTGCAAAACTGGCATCCGCCAGTATAGAGTCCTCATTATCACCCATCGCAGCCTGATATCTCTCCTGCAAGCCCTCCTTGGCAGCCTCTTCGTCTGAATCTTCATCGTCATCATCACTTGCGACCTCGAGATCTGAGTCCCCCGCATCACCTGGCTGGGCTGGTGCCTGCCCTTGTCCAACATTCATACCTTGCATCATCTTGTCCAGCTCCTTATCCCGTGACGTCTTCTTCTGCTCCTCCCTGTCCCGCCGTCTCCTCTCCAGCTCGGGCAAGTAGTCTCTCAAAAACTCCTGCTTCTTCTCCTCCACGGCCTCGAAGAACTCATCCACGCCGTTTCCTAGTCGCGAACTCACACCCACCATGCTCAAATGCGAATAAAACTCCTCCAGCATCAAACTCATGCTGTTTAGCAAACTGCCCATGTAGCCACTCCCACCGTGCCCGCCGCCCTCCACGCCACCCAGCTCGTCAGACTCCTCATCCCGACGGAGGGCATCCTGAAACGCCTCGAAATCAGTCATCCACTCCTTCGCAAATGCCGCATCCTTGACATCTGTCTTGTTGAACACCAGAATCATGGGTAGTTTCGTCTTGTACAAGATGGAACACGCATAGAGCATGTTAGACATGAAGGTTGAAGTTGAGGCCGTTCTCGGCGTGTCAATCACGTACGCAATCACCGTGGGGAACGAAGAAGCTAGCGATTCGAGGAGAATGGTCCCCGAGGCGGACCATACAAACGCCTCGATCTGGCCCGGCGTGTCGACAATGATGCGATCGATCGGCTTCCGGTCGGGCTTTTCGGCGTCGGGCTTGGCGCGCTTTTCTAAAAGATCAACGATCTGGTCGACTTTGGTGGCGAATAGATTGAGGGATGTGAGGATGCCGCCGTTGGGTCCGAGGTTGTACTGTTTCATGACCTCTTCGTAATTGACTGAGTCGCGGATGTCGATGTTGGGGTCGAAGGGCAGGTTGAGAACCGCGGGATCAAGGTTGATAACGTATGGGGGCTGGTTTTTGCTGTGAAGATGGGCGTTGATGCGCTGCATGAATGTCGTTTTGCCGGAGCCTGGAAGACAAATTATTATGTTAGAAACTGGAATTGAGCTGTCAGGGCAGACGATTGATGTTACTGACCTGCCATGCCGACACAGACAATGGCCACCGGCGGCGATTCTTCGCCTGAGGATGACATGGCGATGCCTGTGGATTAGACGTATGAGATTGCACAGTGACGGGTGTATGCGCGACGGAAGTTGCAGTCAAGAAGTTGTCGCGAAGATGGCCGCTTGTAGAGATTCTTAAAAAAGTTTGGGTCCGAAAATTTGGGAGTGTCGTCAGAGCTGCCCCGCTTACAGTAAGTAGTGTTTGGAGCTCCAGATATCACACACCCCGCCACGCTTTGGTGGGATGTTGCGCACCTGAGTAAGCCAAGCAGCAAACTATTAGGTACATTGGATGTATGTGCAGATTCGAGATGCATGCACCTGCACACAACGTGGCTGTCATGTACATTCGAATACATTCGCATTAGGTCACCTTTGCAGGCTTTTCAAAATGAGAAAAATGGGTTTCATTAGACCACAGACTGCCTATGGCGGACGCCTCTATGCGCTGCACTTACGGATCATACGGATAGAACATACTCGTGCTACCACCAATAGCTCCAGTGTAACTCAATCATTGGCAAATGACATTACATCACCAGTATCTTTTCTGCAATTTCCCCCGATTCCTCATAGCGCCTAGCCCTCGGTACCACTGCTTCGAAACGTAGCACATAGAGCCGCGTAGTGATGCGTCAAGTCTAACACATTTTGAGGCAGGCTTGTAGCCTGGATGATGCTTCTGACCTTGACTGCGCCCTCGTCCTCAATCAACGTGCGAATCGTGTGCAGGAGCTCGGGGCTAAACTCGCTATACCAACGGTACTGCCAAGTGACCAGCCGTATGACAGCTGCAACGGTGTCCCTGGTGTTTTTCGTCTTTTCAAAGACTCGAAGCACGCCGGCGAGCGACTTGGGGCTAAATCGAAGGGACAAACATGCTCTGTATGCCTCAACGGCCTCATCAAAATGCTGCAAGCGTTCGGCGAGGGCGCCCAGAATCTCCCATTCTTCAGCAGATTTCTTATACTGCATTTGCTGTGCACGATACTGAGCCATTTGCGTGCGCCAGATGGTGTATACGCGCAGGTCTTCGTATAGAACCATGAATAAGCTGTCAAGCCAACGCTCACAAAGCCGTTTGGTGTTTAGCTTTGACAGATGCTCGTCGTTTTGAGTGGTCTGCTTTCTGAATTAGAAAATGCAACGTCTGCGTGTGACATAAATCTCTCTCTCAATGTCATTCAACTTACATTGTCAGTATCAGCCTTGACTACCTTGGGATCAATGGTATGAGAAGGCTTCTCTACACTGGCGTCTTCTCCATTGGCACCCAAGGCGTCCGTCGGCGTTGATTTCTTCTCAGCTGACTTCTCAGCATTCTCCTGCTCTTCCTCTTCCTCTGACTCATCGTCTCCATTGGTTGTCGGGGCAGGTGTTCCTCGTAGACCATCGGTGCTGGGGTTTCGTTTCAATGGGACTGAATGCGATGTGTCTTGCTTCTCCGTTCGGTACTCGTCCTCCATGACGAACACGTTGCTTCTAATCTTCAGCAGCTGGTCCCAACCGATCTTGGCAGTCATTTCCGTGAGAATCTTGTATGCTTCCTTGAACGTGCCGCGATAGCCCGCAGCTCTTAGGCCCAGCAGGCTGGCATCGACCTGTTCTGAAAACCGGGAATCCGGCTCGCTGTCGATTTCGTCGAGCCTTGTTTCCGGAAGTATTGGCAAATGTACCTCTCTGGGCTCAGGCATGGTTGGCGTATCTTTATCCTGATAAGTGAACATGGGGCATGAGTTCAAAGTCGTGAGAGCATGCTCCCAGTCTTCCATGGCGAGATAAACCTGTGCAAGTCTTGCCCAAGTGCCGAACTCGCTGGGTGCTGCAATCGTACTGCGGTCGGCACAGCCAAGAGCCAGTTTCAACCTCTCATCTCTCAGCTCTGGAGTCTCTGCTTTTTGTGCCTTCTTAAGCAAGAATTCTGCTTGAGTATCAAGCATCACGTAATCGACAGGAGTCTCTTGGAGCGACTGATAGAGGTTCTTGACACCAGAGACTTCCTCGTTGCCCATAAACATGACTTTTGACAACAGCGAGGAGACTTCAATGCTTTGTGTCCGTAGCTTTTCGAAGATGTTGATTCCGGAGGCGTAACGACCAGTGGTCTCGAGGTATTTGAGCAGTCCGGTAGTAAGATGGTTTGATACATTGGTTGGTACTTGAACAACTGAGTCCGATCCTAGTTGCCAACCTCTGAAGAAAAGCTGCTCGGCAGCGTTCAAGAATCGCTGTTCTGTCTCGGTGTTGGTGATGGGGTTAAATCTCCTGACGCCCATGATCTTCCGAATCGTCTCGCCGCTGCCGTCATCGGCGTAGGAATATGCCCTCAAAACGCTACACAAGTACGTTTCTAGCCACAGCTCGTCAGACGCCTTGCGTTTCTCGCCTCGTTCGTCGACGCAATAGCTCTCTACGGTGCCCGGGATTGAGACATGTACACGCATGTCCAACCGAGAAAACGCATTGTAGCAGCTATCCGCATAATCATTAGCCGGAGAAATGTATTGAATCATGCAGTGTATCTGCCTTCAAGCATACCAGTATACTCCTTCGACAATCTTGGAGGTAGCATTGGCACCATTGTCCTTGTAGGTGAGGGTGTTAATGTACGCAGCTAGGCTGGCTGAGGATGATGCGTCGACACCCGTGACATGATGATAGATGCCAGTCTATGTTATTTGTCAAATTATGCCCTTGAAAAATATTTTTTAATTCGTGAGAAGCTCTCCTACTTGTTTCGCTGTGTTGCGCACACCTTGCTTCAAAAGATGGACCAAGTCGGGTGGACCAAGCTCTCGAAGAGCCACGAGCGATTCGGTTCTGGCATCGATAGATTCATGGAGAACCTCCTCGGTGACCCTGAGGCAGCATCAGTATTCGTGAGAACGTGGGGAATACCAGCCAATTCTTACTCAGGCACACTCGGGGCGACCATTGCGATCAGGAAGCTCCTTCAGCAGCACCTAGCTGGCTTATCTGTTGCACAACCGAGGCTACGATCCACCGGATTTCGCAACAGTGCGCGCTCGACGCTGATGCTCAGGCCGAGTGGCTTGCAGTTGGTTGAGTATTTAGGAAGCGGCGAGCTCTTTCAATGGCGTGGAAGATTATCAGGAGAATGACGATTCAACGTGTGGCCAGTAGGTGTCTCCAAGTCTTTCTCCACGCGCCACCACCAGAACTCGTGCCTGGCCGCCAGACCAGTCTCAAAGAATGCGGCCTCTTGATATGGCTTAGCGCCAGTGCTGTTCTAGGCTTTAGTCTTGAGTAGTCCGTAGGTACGGAGTAGTTGGTTACGAAGTACGGAGTACGGAGTATTACATTGTAAATAGCATTACAATGGATGGTATGACCAGCGCATTCATGAGGCACCACCCGGATGAAGTTGAGCGCAGAACAGAGAGAGTTAAGAGGCTTGATATGTAAGAGTTTAAACACTCAGATGTGTCCGCGGTGTCGTCTTACCTGGCACTGCGAACTATTCCACTGTGAGACATAATTTACGTAACCATTTAGTCATTACACCACGCACACTCAATTATATATGTTAAACGATGTGCGGAGTACTGTGATGTAGTTATTGCAAGTGTCCATTACGAATACATCTGTAACTCTTCTCTTCCTGCACTGTCACTCACCTGAAGCGGATGTAAAAGCGGCGCTGTTTTGGTGGTCACAGTCAGCGCACGGTAATAAGCTTGCAAACCCATGGACTAGCCGGACTCGACTTAATGCTAAATAATTGAGTGGACAGGGGTTTGGGGCTGCAGTCGCGTCGCGATTGTGCATGTACTTCGTACAGCAGCAGCAATTAAGCATCCGACCGTGGCACATACGTAACTCAATTCCATCCTACTCTTCCCAACACACGATACCTGGGGATGTCACAGCATTACACGCTTTGGCTCTGATATGATTGACAGTAGCTTCCGCAACGCGAGCACAATTTCTGCGACATGGTACATATCTTTTCCCCTAATGGGAACAGCTGAATAGAGCTAACCCCCGTCCAGCCCGCCTTTCAGGCCATCAACCTCGAGCCTGAGGAGAACGAAGATGAGCAAATTGACACTACAAAGGAGCTACATGTAGGTCGCTGAATATTTCTGACGGATATGGATAGCTATTGACCCCGAGATCTTCGGTTTCTAGGTTGACGAAGCTCTAAAGAGATTCCAGGCGGCGCTGAAGCTGCATGCTCAAGGCCAGAGGTCTCGAGACGCTGCCGCCTCCGCCTACAGAGAACTATTCGAATCAGAGATCTTTGAATATCGCGAGGCGAGGACTGACTATGACCGAGCCGAAAGACATGCCGACGGACGGCCTGAAATATCCGCAGTTGATAGCTTCACGGTAGCTCTTGACATTGATGCTGGCGGCGCAGATGGCGTCGCCGCAAGTTTGGCACAGGCCTTATATATGTCCTACAAGAACTACGGCCAGTTTTTCTTGGACAAACTGAAAGACAAGTGTAAATCGGATCCGGATTGGAAGAAAGAGCTGCGAATGAGATACGGAACCCATGATGCCGACAAAGTCATTGATAATTGGACTGCAGCGCTCGATCAAGACCCGTCAGATCCCGAGCTGTGGAGGAAAACGGCTCGGTTTGCCGGTGCTATGAATTCTAGTCGAATTAAGCGATATTGTCTAGAGGCTGCGGTAGAACTAGACGATGATCCCGCCATCACAGAAGTCAATCCGCCCTCGCTCGCAGAAGGCTTTGCTGGTCAGCAATTGAAACACCACCTACAAGTCTTGGATGACGAAATGTCGCTTTCACATCCAGTCATGATGCCCTGGATGAGAAAGGAGATGCCGGCTCTGCTGAAGCGCCATATAGACCCGATTCCATTTCTTCCGGACCCCACGGCTTTGCTGACACCGCCACCATCGAGCCCCGAAGCCGCAGTAAATAAAGACTTCAAGGATACAAGTGCTGAGGATACGTCCCCGCGGCATGTCGATGAACGAATCTCAGAGCCAGCCAAGTCATGGTCTGAGCTCGGCATAGAACTAATGAAATGCATTCAAGATACAAAAGGAGCCTTGCAAGCATGTCGCTCTATTCTTGATGCTGCCCAGGAAGATACAAAGATGAGCTCGGGTGTCGAACCAGAAGGCGGACCTGCGCTTGCCGTCGAATCTCAACCTGAACCGGAGCCTGAATCTCAACCACAACCAGAATCTGAGCCAAAGACTCAAGAGAAGGTCAAACCAACGGTTGAAGAACCTCCAGTCGTTCGACGGTCCACTAGGCACGGTTCCAGGGTGAATAGACAGATGAACTCGGAAGTAAAGGAAAACGTACCAGCGAACGAGCCGAAAGAAGTCATCAAGGACGCAGATTCAGAGGCAAATGAGAGATCCACTTCAGTTTCAACGAGGAAACGCTCCCAGTCCGCCGCGGGTCTTCCAGAACCGGCCGATGATGACAACGGCGCAGACAAAAGAGGCAAGAGAATTCGGCGACGGACTGAAACAACGCTCACCGAAGAAACGACGGACCCTAGTATACTTGTCTCTGCTCAGATTCAACCATATCAAGAATGTGATCGTAACCTCTTTCAGTTGACAAAGAATATCCTGGAAAATATCGGTGTGGCAGATCGCTCGACGCTTGAGTACTTACAAGAAGCCCTTGACTCTTGTTCTACCCACAGCAGACCTGCAATGCTTACCCATCGAGGTGCCAAAGACTTGCGCAATGTTTTGTCGAACTTCGACGAAGACGTGGCTAACGTTCTCCTAAACAAAAATGAGCAAGCCAGGCTGGGGTTGTCTTCTTTCCTGGAGCATACTAAGCCGGGCTCGCAAGACCATGATGCTATCTCTGCGTTTGATGACGCCAAAGGGCTTCGGGAATTTTCAAATATGGTAGTGGATGGCGCTGAGTGGCTAACCAGCGATGATATTGCCTTTGAATGGGTTTCATCCATCAGCGAAAGCTATTCAACTTCCAAATGGTCGCACACAATGAAAGTTGCTGTTGTTCAGATGCTCAACCGGGCGGACACGATCCTTTACAATCGCATTACACACATTCTGACCACTCCTATGGTGTCTGAGGAGGAACTCCTCAGGCTCAGCAATATTATTCCCATGCTCTTTGAATTGCATATCGATATTTACGAAAGAATAACGAATCCCAGCAGCGCAGTCGACTACGCTACTCGAATGGAAACCAAATACCGGTTGGACAGGTGGCTTGAAACAATGGCAACTTACCTCCAGCTGCGGGATCTGCCACAGAATGATCATCTTTGTGTTAGATTCATGTGGGCTTCGGTCATAACTTCCTCCCTCACAGAGAATCCTGTACGAGAACACATCTTGCTCCTGTGGACATCTCTGCGCGACTTTTTGGCCACGGAAGATTTGGAGACTGTCAATCTGCCAAACAACGTTGTGATGCCTGTAATATCTTCAGCAGCTGCGGATCGAGAACTGTCCAAGTTGACAACGATGGACTTTTTTCTAGGCCTTTTCCAGGATGAAGTGAAGGACCCGGTATCTATCATTGATATACTCGAACCCGTTCTTAACCCGACGTCTGTTGTATTCGATGAAGGACTGCGTAACCCGAGCGAGGACACCGAAGGGAAAAAGCAGGGCGATGACGACGATGAAAATGAAGGCAAAGATGTCGCTAGGCACAGCGACAAGCAGAGCGACAGGAGTGATAATGAATCCTGCATATCGCAAGAACTAACGCGTAACCAACAGACGATATCTGAGAATGCCTCGCAAGGAATGAAAGATCTGTGGAAATTTCTTCTCAGCAGCAGCACTGAGTTGCGTCTATTCCTATGGTCTCGCCTAGGAGATGCGTACGAAGATATTGGTTATCCGACTAAGCGATTTTCATGCATTCTGAAAAGCATCGAGATGGTGGTGAGCGACTTGGAAGGGGAAACGTACGCCAAAATACCAGAAGAATCGCGAAAACATCTCTTCATGCGAACGTTGAAATCATTGGATGGACTCATCATCCAGGCATTATCAATGTCACTGAACGATCCTACGGTCTTTGAGGTCATTGATGACGACCATTTGAGAACTAGTTCTGCAGCGATTGCGAAGATGTGTACGTTTTTGCACGTTTCCTTGCTCTGTGAAGACGAGTCTCGACTTGGCATAGCCACATTGCCATTGAGCAACAACATTTTCTTGGCTTTGATCAGCAAATTGCGAGACGTGCAGGTTCGTACCTGGTGTCTTCTCTTCACAATGCTCAGGGCTGGCCTGTCACAAAATGAAAGCAGTATTGCTCCACAGAATGATCTTGCAGATTATCTAGCTGCCATGCACCGCGTGCTTGGTCTGCGCAAGTTCTGCAAATCTGCCAACAAGATCTTCCTCAAGATAATGCGTATGGAACTACTTAAATCGAAGAAGATCGAGACTTGGGAGGATCATCTAGAGCAAGTACTGTACGATCTGTACGGTCTGAAACTAGGCGTTGGTGTCTGGGAACTCCAGGACCATAATTGCTCACACGAGAAGCTGGAGAAACGACAGGCAATGCTACTTGTTGAAAAGATTACGATTCTCGCGAATCGCATGACGATGAAGGACCTTCTCAAATCGGATCTGAAAACAACAATCGATCATATGCAACAAGCTATTGGTCAGACCAAATCCACGCCACAGATGATACACAACTTGCGCAATTACACAGAAATGTTGAAGAAACCCATTCACCCGCTCCGCTTGTATCAAGCGCTGTCTGGTAACGTGGCTGTGGACTCTGTTAATGCTAACATTCCTGAGGCCGCACTGGCTCAGCATGGCTGGTTCTTCTTACTGGGTATGATTGCTCTGACCAAGTTCAAAGGGGTAGACTTAAATCGGCGCCAGACCCCTGGCGCCCTCGATGACCTGCGTATAGGAGCTACATTCTTGAGACTGCAATTACAATTTACATCTGATCGATGGGATGCATGGTTTCGACTAGCTGAATGCTTTGATTACGAGTTGGATGAGTCCGTGCTATGGACAGCGGATAAGATGAACAAGGATCGTCCAGAATTGGTCAAATTCCAGCGCAACGCGATTCATTGTTACACCCTGGCGCTCTCACATTCTCGACATGAACAGGTAAAGGCAAACGATGGAGACCCGCTCCACGACTTGTACCACAAGTTTGGCATGAGGTTGTTCTCCTCAAGTAGAGAGCCATTTGCCATGGAGCCGTTCCAACATTCTGATCAGGAACGGTTTTTCATTGAAGATATGGGTGCTGGTACATTCAAGAGGATTTTGCACGATCAGATGTCCCAACATAAAGTTTGGAAGCTTGCGGCCAGACTGTTTCGTATGGCGATGGAAAGGAATCCTCTAAACTGGAAGCAAGTTACTTCCCCCCAGAAACAAGACCTGATGTGGAGACTAATGCTACGTAATAGGAATCCATATATGCTTGCCAAATGCTATTGGAAAATGTACCAGACGCCTCACGATCGCCTCGACAGCACGGACCAAAAAGCACCCATCACTATGAAGACGCTTTTAGACACACTGAAAAAATCAATCAAGGTGGCTCATAATGCTAGGAAATCCAAGAACAGCGATCCAATTTTAGAGCCCCATTACAAGTTGGTTTCTGTTTTGCACAAGTTGGTTGGTCGCGGCGATATTCCTGCGGTCGAAGCAGCGTCGCTCCTAGCTGATCAACCCTTTGGCATCGCTGTAAACCCCAAAGATCATTTCGCATCTTTCTCTGAGCCTGAAGACTGGGAAGAGTATATTATTCGCAATTTGACCAAACTACGCGAGAAAGACAAGTCCAATTGGCAGCATAGAATTGTCATGCGACATGCCAAGATACTATTTGACGAAAGCAATATTGGAGAGGGAAGTGACGGCATTGTTGAGGCCAAGTCTGCCTTCGCCATACTGAAGGAGAACATGTTCACGAAGACAATGGTGATGAACGTCTGGAAGTGTGACGCTGAGCGGCCGGGCCGACATCATGTCTTCACCGAACAGTATGTGCGCTTTATGACGAAGCTTCTGGTCGTCATGTCAAATCGAACAGATTTGGAACTGCTTCTTCGCCGTCTACGCAAAAAGGCCGCAGATTTCTATCATTTTGCGGACATGTGGCAGTACAGCTGTACTGCATACGTCAGACTTCTGCGGGCCGCATATAAAATACCAGTAACCACTGATGAATCATTCAAGAACATGTCTAACGAAGAATTCGAAATCATGAGCGAGCGTATTACCGAGTGGGCTGGTGGCGATGGCCCAACAAATACAGCGTTTGAATGCATGAAGGAGGCCATTGAAGCTAAAAAATTAAACGGCAACTTGATGAAAGTAGCGCCCATTGACGATCTTATCAATGATTGCTATACTACGGTTTACACGGATGTTGCAGGGACACTGCCCGGATTAGAACCGGGCAAGATCATAGAAGAGCGTAACCACGCCAAGGAAGTTGCGGCTCAGCTTGAAGTCGTGGCTCAAGCAGAGTCGAAAGCACCCAACTCGCTCAGCAGCCTTCTCAACCCTCCGAGCGGCGGAGACAGCGCCGCCGGAACTGCTACACCAATGGAAACAAACAAAGCGGATGCTGTTCCACGTGCTAAACGACAGACTGGGGTGCGACGACCGGAAATTCTGCGCAAGGCAGAGCAAGCCGTAGTGCGAGCCATGGAAGCACCGAAGCCAGGCGCATCGAAGAGCCGAGTGGGAAGTGTGTCTAGCACTAAGCGTGGGAGCCGCACACCTGCTCGTGCTAGTAGTGACACCGCCAGCGGTCATGAAGATGACGACGGACCCGACGCTCAAGTGCGGCGGGAAGCTGGCGAAGAAATTGACGATGAAATGGCAGAAGCAGATGGCAATGAAATGGCTATTGAGGACGAGGAAAACCAAGATGATTCTCGTATGGAGGACAGGGATGACGAAGAACATGTCGGTAGCATCCATGATTTGGCTGATGACGAAAGCGATCTAAGCGACGTACCTGAAGGATATGATGATGACGTACCACCTGGTCTTTTGTTTCCTAATCTTGGTCGCAGATTCGGAAGTACTGATGATGAAGCGGAAGGTGAAGATGAGGAGGAAGACGAAGAAGCAGAGCAAGGAGAAGAGGGGGAAGAGGGGGAAGAGGAGGAAGAAGGGGAAGAGGAGGAAGAAGGGGAAGAGGAGGAAGAGGGGGAAGAGGATGAAGAGGAGGAGGAAGAGCATGAAGATGGCGCTGAGGAAGAAGAAGGGGACGAGGAAGAAGTAGAAGAAGATGATGATGAAGAAGAAGAGGAGATTGCGGAAGAGATAGAGGTTGGGATACAAGAAGAAGATGATGATGAAGAAGATGACGAAGATGAAGAAGATGAAGAAGAGACTGGGGAAGAGATTGAAGAGGGGGAGGGTGGCCTTGATGATACTGAAATGGCAGATGCTGATGATGAGGACGAGGAAGAAAATGGGGAGGAGGTTGAAGATGGTGATGAAGAAGTTGAGGAAGGTGGTGAAGAAGAGGAGGGCGAGGAAGAAGATGAGGGTGATGAGGAGGGTGAAGAGGAGGAGAGAGAAGAAGAAGGTGAGGGGGAAGAAGAGGAAGAAGAAGGAGATGAAGACGAGGCGGATGAGGGGGCGGAGGAAGTTGAAGAGGAAGCTGAAGAAGAAGAAGAGGAAGAGGAAGAGTAGCGATTACGTCTGACGTGAACTCTGATAAGGTTTAGTACCGGAAAGGCATGGGAATGGCGTTTATAGGATTAGATATGTATTTTGTATCAATATCGTGGGAATGTAATCACGGCAACATGCATCACGTCTCATCTGTAAGCAAACTCGTCAATATGAAAGTGCCTGGCTTGGGTAAAGTCTTACAATTCAAGACCCCGTGGGGCATAAATACACGCATACATACAACAGTGGGTAGAGGGAGATAATAACTCAGGCGGCAGAATACCTTCCGAGTTTCCGGTTTACATGTACAGCTGCTACTAAGAGAGATGCAATGGCATTGTGACAAGGCTAGTTGAGATGAATTAAGAAAATCAAGTATCATTTATGGGAATCGAGGCGTGGATTACTTGGAATAAACTGAATCAGATCAAGACATGAAAATCTAACCTTCCTCCCTGTCCATATCGTCCCTTCTCCTTTTACCATTCCCACCATCCCTAACCCTATTCGTTCTTCCTCCAGCGCCTCTGGAGCCCCTACTTTCAGACAAGCTTTTCATTTCCGTCCTTGCATGGCGCTGGGCTTCCTCCACGCGCCTCTGAAATGCCATGACTTCTTCCTTCTCAGTAGGGTAGACAGCCATTTTCTTGCCCAAAGCGGCCTCGATGCGCTGGTAAACCTCCAGGTCGTATTGAGTCACAAAATTAAAGGCAATGCCTGATTTACCGGCACGGGCTGTGCGGCCGACTCTGTGAATATACGTTTTTGAGTCCTGAGGGACGTCAAAGTTGAGAACGATGTCGACTTTGGGAATGTCTAGACCACGGGCGGCTACATCCGTGGCGACAAGGATATCGCGCGTGCCAGAGCGGAATTTGTTGAGGGCACCCAGACGAGCGGATTGGGAGAGTTGGCCGTGGAGGGGGATGGCGCCGAAGCCTAAGGTCCGTAAGAGGATGGCGGTTCTTTGGGTCTGCCAGACTGTGCGGGTGAAGATGATGGTGGATTTGCCGGCGAATTCGTTGAGGATATAGATGAGATATGTGTCTTTGCGGATGAGGGGGATGAAGATGAGGTGTTGGAGGAGGGTGGAAACTGTTTGGTATTTGCTTGTGCTGATACTGACGCGTACGGGGTCCCGTAAACTGGCTCGCTGGAGTGATTCGACCTTGGAGCTGAGGGTAGCTGAGAACAGGAAGGTTCTTCTTTCTCTGGGGATAAATTTGAGCAGCTTATCGATGGCAGGACCAAAGTCCATGTCGAGGAGACGATCGGCTTCATCCATGACCAGGTACTTTAGCGTCCGCAGAGAAAAGCCCTTTGTCTTTTCGAGGTGGTCCACCAAACGACCTGGCGTGGCGACAATGATGTGAGGTTTTTTGCCTAGTGCGATGGCCTGGGAAACCATTTCCAAACCACCAACAATGACAGCACATCGCAGGGAAATACGCGCGCCAAGCGCCTCGAAGGATTGACCGATTTGCGAGGCAAGCTCTCGAGTTGGCGCAAGGACGAGGCCGAACAGCGGCTGGGGTTTCTCGAGAAGAGCCTGGAGAATGGGTAGCGCGAAGGCTGCAGTTTTTCCGGAACCGGTTTCAGCAAGGCCGATAATGTCGCGACCTGTGAGAGCGACGGGGATGGCCTTTTCCTGGATGGGTGTGGCGTGTGCGTACTCGAGTTCCTCGCAGGCTTCGCATAGTGAGTCGACGATTCCCTAGAGGCAGCTTTGTGAGTGACTACGGGCCAGGGGGATAAGCGTAAAAATGAACATACTAGTTCTTTGAAAGATTTTGGGGAAGAGGACGATTCCTCCGCAGAGGGAGCATCAAGAGTTTCTGACTCTTCCTCGTCACTGGAAGGCTCTGGCTCCGGCTCCGAGGAGGGTGCTGGAGGAGGGCTGCTTTGCGGGTTTAGGCCATTCCTGGAGCCTCCTTTGGCGACTCTTCGCCTCTTGATCTCAGACATGATCGGCCCGGAATGCTCTATCGGACCTGTAAGGCAAGGAACGAGTATTGCGAGGCTTAATCAAGTATACCGGGGATCTTATTTATATGTACGAAGTACGTGATTGACATTCAGAGTTTCGATTTTACGACTAGAAAAATTTCAGCGGGGCAGCAGGCCCACTTTTCTTCCGTACAATCGCAACATTGCCTGTCTGGGTCTGGGGTGCAGTGCTGTGTGTGAGTAGTAAGGGGCATAAAGTTTTTGCACCCAACCACATACCTTCTGCGCTAGCAGCTCTGTAAAAACTTTATGCCACATATGTAGCTGCCTGTACGGAGTAATAAGCCTAGGTACCGAGAATAAAGCAAATTCTGCTGCTGTCTGCTGTTGTCTGTTGATAAGGAATATTCTTTGGGTGCTCGCTGGTCTTTAACAGGTAGGTGCATAAACTCGCTTGGAGTAACACATCTGATCTGACACGGCTTAGACGAACTCTGCGCCTCGAGGCTGAAGATGACCTTCTTCTCCCGATATTGACTTTATAGTGTTGTAAATCGCTAGGAAGACCGCGGAGAGTGCTGTACGGGCCCTATTAATACCTCTACGAGTGCGCGGCGCGAGCATCGCTGATAGCTTCACTGCGTGATGCGCAGGCCACAAGATAGTACAAAGTAACATCCCCACCGGGTCCACAAATATTTCTTACTGTGGATGACAAAGTTTGCAAGGAAGGCTTCGTGGATCACACTCCGACGAGTATCTTATCGCCGCCCCACTATAACTTTTTTTTCTGCCATGAAGCTTCGGCTTGCCTACAAGCCATTGAAACTATTCCTCGTTAGCACCACACTTTTCACAACGCATCGCGTATCACGAGAAATGGCGAGAAGACGGACCAAGAAGAGAACCCATGTGGGTGCCAATAATCCAGAGGTGGCCTCTGCGGGCCACGCATCGGCCCGCGACCCCAAGAGCATGGTCATTCGAATTGGCGCCGGCGAAGTCGGTTCGAGTATCAGCCAGCTGGCTACTGATGTGCGCAAAGTCATGGAGCCCGGGACGGCGAGCCGGTTAAAAGAGCGGCGGGGAAACAAATTGAAGGACTACGTCGTCATGTGCGGTCCCTTGGGCGTCACACATCTCATGCTGTTTTCTCGATCAGAGAGCGGGAACACAAATTTGCGGATGGCGCTTGCGCCGAGAGGTCCCACGATGCATTTCCGAGTCGAGAAGTATTCGCTGTGCAAAGATGTGCAGAGAGTGCAGAAGCATCCCAGAGGCGGTGGCAAGGAGTTCTTGACTCCTCCATTGGTAAGTGGGAACAGTTGCGAAAGCTTTACAATGGTTTACATTACGTGCTAGCACTGCTGACAGCGGGCTGTTAGTTGGTCATGAATAACTTCACTACGCCCGGCGCAGACGCCAAATCTAAGACCCCGAAACACCTCGAGTCTCTCGCCACTACCGTGTTTCAATCCCTCTTCCCGCCGATCAACCCGCAACAGACACCTCTTAAGACCATACGCAGAGTCTTGCTGCTAAATCGTGAGCAGTCAGAAGAAGACGACGGCACCTTCATCGTGAACTTCCGACACTACGCCATCACAACAAAGTCCACTACTGTATCGAAACCATTAAAACGAATCAAGGCCGCTGAGAAGCTGATGGCCACCAAATCAAGCCGGCAAGGACGCATGCCCAATCTAGGCAAGCTCGCGGATATTGCAGATTACATGATTGGGGGTGAGACCGGCGATGGATACATGACCGACGCGACCAGTGGCAGCGAGATCGATACCGATGCCGAGATTGAAGTTGTTGATAATGCTCCCCGACGAGTACTGTCCACGAAAGCTCGGCTCGCGGCTCAACAAAACGGCGAAGAGCCTGAAGAGGAGGCCGAAAACGTTGAACGAAGAGCAGTCAAACTTGTCGAGCTGGGTCCCCGTATGCGCCTCCGCCTTACCAAAGTCGAAGAAGGTCTCTGCGGCGGCAAGATCATGTGGCATGAATACGTTCATAAGTCCCGTGAAGAAGTCAAGGAACTCGAGAAACGGTGGGAGAAGAGAAATCAAGAAAAAGAGGCCAGGAGAAAGGAACAAAAGGCTAACGTGGAGAGAAAAAAGGCCGAGAAGGCGGCTAACAAGAAGAAATCTGGTACTGGGGAGGACGACGATGAAGACGACGATGATGAGGAAATGGAGAATTATAGTGATGTGGATTTTGAAGATTTCGAGGACTTTGATAGTGAGGGATTGGCGGGGGATGCGGAGTTCAAGGCGAATGAGAAGATGGAGGAGGATGGAGAGTGGGAGGATGAGAGGGCGGAAATTGGGCAGGAATAATTGCATTGTAAATAAAATGAAGTTTGGCGAACAAATACTACATCGTAATGGGAACTGCTCCTCTACTTATTCTTGTAGGCTGTGTGATATGTTGTCGTCATTATGAGATTCGTGAGAAAGCTATCTATCTATCATGAAGGTGGTATGGCGAAACCCGTCGTCCATTAAACAATAATATAAACGCTAAAGTTCAATAGTAATTCCAAGCAGCCTCGCGCACTCCTGGATGCTCTCGTCCCTTATGCTGCGATACAGCTCATCAGAGTCACTCAGTTTCACACCCAGCGCCTGCTCCAGCCCAGCCACGTCCGGAGAAGCATCTAGCTGCTGCGCATCTTTGTTTCCCAAATTCGATTGGAATATGCCTGCCGCAGATAGTGGCAAGAAGTCCTCATAAGTGATTGGTATAACCTCGACGACACCATCAGTCAGGAGCTGGGCCATTGTATACGCCCCACGACAAACCGAAGGTTGATGCTGCTTGACTCTGTAAGAAAAGTAGACCAAGTCGCGGCTTCTCATGTCCTCCCACGTATCGGGATACTTTGAAAACGCCTTGGCAACCTCGTCGTCCAGACTCTCTGCCGAGATCGACTCCGCTGTCTTAGCTGCAGCCATGGCCTCATCTAATAGCGTGTCGTACAGCGCCCGCCCAGCGGGCGTCACTGCAGCTCCTCGCTCCTCGATTTCTCCAAACCGAGCCCTATGTGAGCCCTGGATTAGGCTTAACGCAGCGGCTGGTTCGGTAGTGGCAAACTTGATGGGCTCTTCAATGGCGAGGAAGCTGGTTTGTCGTAGCAAGATGGGGCATTTCCTCGATGGGGGTCCCTCAATGCGCTCCTTCACCGAGAGGCCTTCCTGTTCCATGGCGTTTTGGGCGGCTATGATGTCTACTGTTCGGGGGGTAAGATGGTTGATGTGCGCGCTTCGGAAGCACGCTATGTCGGCGAGGATGGGGTGTTCTGCCTTCAGACACATGTAGTCCTGGTGTGAAGACGCCGCTGTTCCGTGCCACTTGAATGTCTCCATGGCTTCTGAGATGAAGACCTTGCTCTGAGAAAGGGTCAGACGGCCGCTCTGGATGTCCGCCTCATCTAGGAGATCCATGAGTTGAGGCGTGAAGATGTTCCGCTTGGACAAGAGCTCCATGGCTAGGGATCTAGCCTGCGCGTCTTTGATAAGCTCCGGACGCAGGACGGATGTGAAGACACGAAAGGGATTCTGACGCAGGGAGGATTTGGACTTGGGACGAAAACACGTGGCGTGCATGGGGAGACCCGCGGGAGCGAGGTCGTAGTATCCCACGGGATGGAGGCCGATGATGTTGAAGATGCGGCGGATGGTGCGTAGTTCGTGGGGAGTGCCGAGACGGATGGCGCCGTGACGCTCGATGTCGATGCGCGACGAGGGCCCGACCGCGTCGCCGTATCGCATGGAGAGGATGTTGGGGTCGAGGCTGGATTGAAGAGTCGCCTTGTTGACGTCGGATACGATGTCGACGAGGGTTCCATAGAGAGGCACCTCCGACTTATACATGTTGGACATGGCGAGGATGAAGGATGTGCGGAGGGCGTTGGGGTCCGCGAGATCCTCGTGGAGGGTGGTGGTGATTGTTTTTGACGAAGACATGCTTGGGAGGAACTATGCTCGCTAATATAGAAATGATTTGGCGGATATTGCGCAGTTAAGTAGTTGAGGGTGTGTTGATACGGTGTTGGTTGATCCGTGTAAGTGACGTTTATTAGCCACGGAAGTCTATTCCCCGATGTATTGTGCTCCGACTGAAAAAATAAAAATAAAATAGAAATAAATCAATCAATCTAGTACTTAGTTTATGCTCGAAGCAAGTCTTTATCTATTTGTACTCGGCTGCTCTCGATATCAATGGCTCCTGTCAATCCGAGAAGAGCCATGTCCGGAGAGGGAGATAGCAATCCGGTTTCGGGTTGCCCCGGCACAGAGCGGCCTTGGTGGATCTCGGCTGCGCGATGATGAATGACTCCGACACAGGGAGTGGGTATTTGAATGGGTCTTGATAAAGACGAGCAAGAAGTGAACGAATAGGCATAGATAAGTGCTGGAGAGGCCATAGGCCCGCGCGCAACTATCTTATCGACTCGAGGCCTCTGGGGAAGGGCTGATAGCACTGCGGCAATAGTTGGGTCTGGTCTGGGCAACCTTGAATTTCTCAATGGACCTTCCGGAAAGGGGTGCCATCCTTGGCATGAATCGTAGGGTGCCACCTTGGTAGCTTGACTGTTGACTGTTGGGTGTTGTTTCGAACGCACATCCCGACAGCTTGGTTGGAGGGTTCGGCCGCTTCGGGCGGATCTTGTTACTCGGTCGCGCGCCTGGGCCTCGTTGTGTGCCTCGTTTACAGTCCGGAGAAGCCACCCGGTCGCACCGCCGGGGCACCGGTCTCGGACGCATCCATGATTCCATGTTTTGTCGCCGCCTAGAGTCAATGGTGGGAGCTGTGTACTTGATCAATTGGTCTGGATGGGCGTACGCGCCGCGCCGCATTGGAAATGCAGCCGACCGAATCGAGGACCCAGGACCCCTCGGCAAGGACCCTCCAATCGAGATCATGTAGTTACTCCGTACTCCATACGGGGGGGATTCGGATAGCGCTGATTAGACGAGGACTGGAGTCTCGGGGTCCTGATTGCAGACCCCCGGAAAGAAACTCATCATTGCTCAAGGCGTGCATTGCAATACTCACGGAATCACATAACCCTCAGAGAAGCACTTGCTGATACATCACGGCGACCATTTTGTTGAGCTCTAGAAACGCAGTATCTCGAGAGTAGCCGTACCACGAGATATGCACATTATCCTCCGTATTTGACGGTGAAGAGTAAAAGAACGCTACGCATATAAGCTTGTCTACACAATAAGAGTAGTTACGTCTCACTCCCCGGCGAGCATCAAGACGAATCCTCCGGACCGTTCTTGGCGTCTTCGATCTTCTCAGCCTTTATCTCGTACTCATCCCACATCCGAACCTCCTCATCGCGCATCCTACCGGGAAAGAAGGTGCCCAGCATGCTCCTACCCACGCGAGGATACTTTTCCTCGACGGCGAACAGCGTGGCCATGACCTTGGGCTCCGCAATGACCTCTTTGAAGACGAGAGAGACGCCAAACGACTCAGGCAGACGGTTCTTTCCAGCCTCGTAGAGATTTTCCAGCATGCCGAGCCCCCCCACGCCGAGCAGGAACCATGTGTTTTCCTTGATGCCCGCGGCCGCGATCAGAAGCAGAATCCAGACCAGGGCAAGCCCGGACGTAAACGCGCGCGTCCACGGCGCGGGTGCGCTGGCATGATCTCGAGGCCCAGCAGCCAGGTCCTCCAGATCAAGACCCCTGCCGCAGCCGATGATGACGATTGCGTGCTGGCTGCCGTTGCCTCTGGTCAGAATCACGGTCTTTGTCGTCTTTTCGCGGCAGGCCCATTTCTCCTGTGCCCACTGAGGGAGCAGCCCGGTCAGGAAGGCGAGCGTCGTTCCTACGGCGGTGACGAGGAACACGCTCCAGTCGCCGGATTTGATCCATGGCGCCGCCGCAACGCTCAGCTGCACAATCGCCGTGACGACACCGAGGCAGTCGAGAAGGCCGTGATTCAGGGGTTTCTTGCCCGCCTCGGCTGCTTCGTAAACGGAGACGCAGAGGCCGGCCTGGATCGGTCGAGAAATTGGAGTGCTGTCCGGCACTGCTCCCGACTTCTCCTTGGTCTCCTTCTTCGCCTTTGCCAACGTCCACTTCTCGTTTATTACTTGGTTGAGGCGCGTTTGGATTTTCGCGCCGCCCATAGCCCTGTTGCTGCCACGGCGCATCCAGAACGGAAAGTCCCTAACAATCCGGCCAATGATCCAACTCGTGTTGTCGCGCACATAGCCACTCTCCCCGTTGATGACCTTGCACTGGTAGTCGGAACCGGGCATCAGCTTGTTTTCTCCCAAGGCGGCCAGAACCGTGCTGACTGCATAAGCGACCCATCCTACGGACACACAACAGAGTTAGTCTTTCTAGTTAGTTACAGCCCTTCCCCCCATACCCTCCCGAGAGGCATCAACGATAGGGACGGAAAACTGGAAGCTCGAGGGTTATGTTTACCAAAGGAGAAAGCCACAAAGGGGAATCGCGAGCCAGCAAGCTGCGCGAGAGCACGGCCAATCACGCCTCCGCCAACGATCAGGAGAATGGAAAAAACATCACCGGGCATGGCCCATTGAGCGGAGAATTGCTCGGGGGCGGTACTCGAATTGAAGTCGCGGGGAATGAGGTGCAAAACACCATCGAAGGGGGCCATGGTTAGCGGACAATACAATTCCGGGTGAGGCGGGCGAAACAAGTATCAAGGCTCCGTCCAAAACGGAGCTGTGGTGTCATGGATCAGGGGAATCGTAGATAGGATACGGGGTGATGAGCTCTTTCAATAGCAGCGCCCGCGAGCTAGTTATATTTCTTGGAGTGCGTGGAATAGTTCGTGCTTGAGCGCGTGGCAGCGCAGCCCAACCAGCTGCGACATCATGATGATATGCTGTCGGCAACACAAAATGCACTCCGTACTCCGCACTCCGCATCAATATTGCCAGCTGGCAAGGGTTGTTCAACCAGCCTCAAGAGGGGCGTTCTGAGGGAGGCGCATGATCTCGAGTGCCTGTGTCTAGACTAAGCGTACTACATGCAAGGCTCGCATGATAAGCTCCCCGCTTCAGCTCTCCTCAGCCTCTTCAAGCGAGCCCGCGAAGCAGCTCCTCACTAGCCCATGGCTTCGAGTATGCCTTGACTCGCAATTCCTCATCTCACATGTGCGACGTCGTAGCGATTCTCTGTACGGAGTACATGATGCGTAGACCTGCTGCCTTGAAAGTGTTGGGTTACAGTTTTTATATTTTCGCCCCTGCATGAAGATAAGAAGTTTTGAGTCCACTAATGCTGTAGTAGGATGACAGTCCCTTCCGCCGCAGCATTGCTACACAAGGCATTTTTAGCGACGGTCAGCGGCGCCGTTAGGCATTATTAGCAGCTATTGCGGTGCCCCAGTGGTGCCATTTCCCGCCCTGACTGGCGAGCGAGAGTGCTCCGTACTGCCGTAGTACATACAAATCTACCTCACTCGTGGCTCCTTACTTCGTACACTTGCACTTTGGTCCTCGACCGTTCAACTTCTGTGAGTGCAGGTCGGACCCGGCCAGCAGGAAATAGATGCACAAGGAACCGCAACCGCCAATTGGCAAGCAACATATGAAAGAGTGATGCGAATCGTCTGCTCCTGTCTCGGCATAAGCTTGGACTGATCGCATTCTGGGCGAAAACGAGCCGGTAACGTCACCAGCTCTTCACTCAGTTGGACACTCACACCACGACGCAGCCAAAACACGCCACTTGAAGCCATGGTCTGCTACACCGCACAAGCCTGTTTATGAATTTTAGATACTTTCCCTGATATCGACCATCGATTTTCTACTCTGGAATCTCATTTACCGGCGCTACGGGTCTTCCGCTCTTGAAAAACGATCTAATGTTCTCCAAACACTCCTTCTCTCCACGCCTGAATGCCTCGGTCGTGGCGGCTCCCATGTGAGGCTGGCATATGACTTTGTCGCTCGTTTTGAAATACTCCTTAATATGAGGCTCGTCGTAAAACACATCCAAGCCGGCGCGGGTGATTTTCCCGCTCTCGAGAGCCTCAATCAGCGCATCTTCATCGATGATGGCACCCCTTGCCGTGTTGACTAAAAACGCACCGTCTTTCATCAAGTCAAACTCGTTCTTTGAAATGAGATTGGTAGTTTTCTCAGTCAGAGGGCAATTGACAGAGACGATGTCCGACTCGGACAGCAGCTGCTCCAGGGTCGGACAGTACGCAGCATCGTATGTGGCTTCTTCCTCGGGAGACAGCTGTCGCCGGTTGTAGTACTTGATGCGCATGTTGAACACAGACGCCTTGCGCGCCAGATACTTCCCAATACTGCCCATGCCGATGATGCCTAGGGTCTTGTTGGTCGGATCTCCCGAAGGGACCAGACCGGCCTTCCATGTGCCCGACCGAGCACCCCGTTCTGCGCGGTAAGAGTCACGCAGGACAGCCAGCGTCAGAAACATGGCCATGTCTGCCGTAGCTTCAGCGACCGCGTTCAGCGTGTTACAGAACCATATGTTATTGCGTGTCATCCACTCGACATCAAACTCGTTATACCCCGCCGACGCGGACGCGATGATCTTGCAGCCAGGCACCAGCGGACGTAGAAGCTCCTCGTCGAACGGCTCAAACTCAGTGGTCCCTATGCGGATGATGAAGGCGTCTATGGGACCATTCTCAGCCACGTCCTGCGGCAGCTTCTGGAGAGCTTCCTGGCGATCTTGCGCGTCGAGAACCTGGCTGCTGTTAGAGAGTGACGCTGGATACAAGCAAGCAGGGCTATATTTACTGAGAACCGAAATTCTTTTTCGAAGTCGGCTACAAAGTCTTCGATGTGGTACTCTCTCGAGCCCATGATGACCAGTCTGGGTTTCTGGGCGGCCATGGTGGGTTGGCGCGGACGGAGGCTCCTTCCCTTATCTTGACGTGCAATTGCGCTCTTGTGATGAAAGCCAATGTTTGTACGGAGTACGAACTTGGATGACAGATTTGAAGAATTGGAGATGACCATGTGTGTAGCACATATAAGAGCAGGAGGGGAAGGCTACGCCCTCCGAATTCGCTGGTACTGGCTTCATTCACTGTGGAGACATGCACGATCCACATGGGCTTGACTACATTTATATCGTACTTTACTCATCATCATGTCACCAGTGCGAAGGTAGTGTTGCATGGATGGACACATTGATCGTATTGAATAGCCCTTGGTCCCGTATCTTCTCCTGCGAGGAGCATCAGACAGGGTAATGACAGATCGGCGATGATGCACGTCCTCATCTGTTTTGACAGCCTTGCGGGCGGACTCGACGTCCTATTCTGTCCAGAATTGCTTCGTACACCTTGGCAAGTTTAGACGCCTTGACAGCGTTACTCTTTTCAGCCCCAGCCACCGCGTCGACTTCGACTCTCATCAGACCGTGCGACTTGTTGAAACAGACATCGTTTGTGTTGATTCGAATGCGCCGACGCCCGCAAATAAGAATAGAGCACCTTGAGCAATGGACATGGCGCCGCTGAAGCCGACCGTGCCGAGGCCACCCATTACGGCTGTCCACGTCGAGGCACATATGCCCTGTTCAACCAATTAATGAAGGTTGCGTGCAATAGTTAGATCATCAATATCATTCACTAGGGTGCGGTAGAGCGTATACAAACATTGGCTATATAAGCAAGTCTAATAACTTGGTCGAAACTGTCAAGAGTCTCCGTAGAAACTGTCAAGAGTCTCGGCAGAAACTGTCAAGAGTCTTGGTAGAAACTGGTCCCCAATTCAGCGTACCGACTATAGACCAGTCGGTGCCGATCAAATCGTGGCTGTAGATCAAAGACAAGAATTACACTTACCAGCGGCATAGACATGCTGATCGCCCGACAAATCATCGGCGTGACCCGACCACCGACATCCTTAATCTCGTCTGGTTGTGCCACATCAGCCTTTACAAAAGCATACCATCTCGAGAGTCGATATGGCCAGTAGTTTTTGTCGTAGGCGGTTTTGTTGCGTATTGCAGCCTACACATGATAACCGGTGTCCCTGGCGGCGACGATGGTAGATATGCCCATGCCACAAGAAGCTCCAACCCAACGGCTATACGGTCTGCATTCATAGGTTTGATAAGTGATAATCGCTTTAAACAGCCATTAAGAGCCGGTAGTCGAGAATACTTGAAAGCCTTGACGCTAGGTAATGTGAAGTCCGCAATGACTGCCATCACGACAGACATATATGCAGATTTGCCATTGTGTAATTGTCGCGAAGGGCAACAACAATTGCCTTGTTATTATTAATCGCGACTCAGATGAATCAATGTCTAAATACATGTCAAATACGACTTCAGTTGGCACCCTTTCAGGTCCTGATGACTGTCGTACTGCGATCATCCATTTCACACCAGCCTGGTTTTTGCGAGAATTTTACAGGGAAAAGACCTGAAAAGAGACGGAATCACTTCAGCCACCATCTTTTCCAAAGACACAGCGGTGGGTAAACAATACGCGAGGCTGACCAATCCATGCTGATCAATCCGTTGCGCTTCGGCTGTAGACTTTGGCAACCTCGAGAACCTCGGACTTGCACAGCGAGTGAAAGTGCACATTAGTTAGATTGGCCCGCTGATTCACCTAGCAATCCTGAACTCGGGAGTATTCGAGGGCTTCGATGTGCGACTATGGCAATTTTGCGATAAACATGTATCGTTTTGGGCAGCTCTCTGGACCCAGCACATATATGATTATCAGGACGTATGGCAAGTATGGCCATGCTGTAGGCCCTTCGAGGCACTCGCAATTCAAAGACGCCGCATGTCATCATGAGTTCCTGAAGTCGTTAACGAACGGCATATCGCCGGAGTTGAGATGCGACGTTTATTGATCTTGAACGTATGTCGCACCCGGTCCCGAAAATGTCAAGTGTTGAACTATTTTGCTCTCTGAGAACATCGAGTGGAGATAGCAAGCGCTGTCGTAGTATAGATGAGAAGACATCATTTGCAGCAACCATCCTCCTCGGGAGGCAGACGTTCCGGTGAGACAGGACGAATGACCAGACGGCTTTGGAGATGCCGGTTTCAGGAAAACGAACACGGGAAGGCCTCATATTGCCAGGTCTAGCAATCGAGTTCAGGGCTTGACAGAGAAGAGAAATACTGCCTGAGAGACACAGAATATGTTAGCACTCAGTACTCTTGTCTTTATAGCTGCGCTGTCACGCCGTGGAGGCTTTGCCATCGGCAAATCAAACGTATCCAGGAGCAGTACGAATGTCCAACTGCACAGCAGGTACAACACCATCCGCAGTGAACACCAACATAACCTCGGATAAGCGTGCACAGTCCATGTCACTCACATCATCCACATGAAGGCAAATACTGAGTATTAGTTGAACCGCTCTAGAAGTGGTTGCGGCAAAATCGTAGCCAGTGGTGTAACAAGGATAGCATGATGTAGGATTTCGAGTTACGATATAAAAGACTTGCTTTTTGCAACGACAACAAGACTGGCAGTGACTCATGGATCACTACTTACTTCACTGACTGGCCCGCACCTCATTCTTCATCTACTTCATATTACTTCAGTGACTCATGAATCACTACTTACTTCACTGACTGGCCCGCACCTCATGCTTCATCTACTTCATATAACTTCAGCCTTTGTCTCGCGGTAACTAGGGGATACACTAATTCGGAAGGAGAAGCCCTGTTCTCGACCGCGGATTGAGAAGCCCACCAAGGACAACTGTCGATAGCGACAAGAAGGTATCTACAGCATGACACTGACCCATGCCGACTGTAGACCGTAGACGGCCCGAATATTCGCAAGCTCTGGAAAGGGATTCTATAGGCGTTGGACATGAGAAGACGGCTCACAAGCCTTGGTACGCAGGTCATGTTTCTTTGTGCCAGAATCCAACAGCACTATGGTACCACGCAACTGCGGCTTTGGTTGCCAGCTTTCTAGGCTCTCTAAGTTACGCAACACCGTAACCACCAAATAGCCCTTCAACTTCTGTTCGCGTTCATCGTCCTCAGCAGGTTTATTAATCTAGTTTCCCCAACCCACCCGTCCTGGCATAAAGAGCTTTGAGATACGGGCCGTGACGACACATACAGCAAGCCTGATCGAACGGTTTCACGAGAACGAGTCCTCAGCACACTATGCTATACTCCGGATAAGACCCAAAAACACGCCATCGCCAATTCAACGTCAAACTGTTAGCAAAGCACTGCAGCTTAATGGACTGTACTCCGCAATCAGCCTATTCACCCCCACACATCGCAGTCAAGCAAGCAAGCAAATACACACACCCCCGGTCCCATGGCACAGTGCAAGAATCCTCGAGCCGATGAAGAAAATCGTCCCTTTCCGACCACACCCCCCGATTCAACAGGCACTTTCCTAGAAGCCTGTCCGATGTTCGAGTCGCAAGGCATCTTTCCAGACCTGATTCGCGGGTTCGCGTCTTTCAGAGGGCAGCAAACGGCCAAGCCGGCCATTACATGTGTTTTCCAGACTTGGCGTCAGTCAGTCCTTGGCGCATATGCGATCCACGTCATGGCGTTTTTGTCCCTCGCCTCCGCCCGCCCACGCATATGCGACGTCGAGCCGCGATGCTACGCTGGACTGGGCCTGCGAGCCCCTAGTCCTGCCAGCAAAGCCTGGGCGAGAGCGCGCCGCAAACTACCCAATACAGGGCATAACCGCTACAGTTGCATTGCCAATTCCACCGCGTGTGGGGGAGGCGCTCGAGGAGCGGAGGCTGGTGCACGGCTGCGGCATCTGGTGACCGTTTCGTATATGCGGATGGGTAGGATCGAAGGGTGATCTTGTATAAGCTTAAATTCTGAGTGAGGTAGTTTAAAATATATTAAAGTTTCTGGTACGGACTTGAGAGGATGAGGCTGGGATCACTCTGCGGCGGGTGCAGTTGCAACCGTGGCCAGAGAGACAAGCGGAGGGACGCAGTTGCGACAACACCAGACACTGGCATGCATGTCTCTCTACAACAAAAGCTGGCTGCGGCAATACCGCTTGAATGATATAGGCAAGACCCGCACATTCCGAAGCCGGGACTCCCCGGCAGGGAAGCCCTATCCCGCGACAGAGCCGTCCTTTCGGTCATGAGATAGGTTCGCCTCACATGCTCTTGATAGCATACGGGGGCAGAAAGAACTCGAGTCTTGGCTCTTATATGCGGAGTGGCGCGATTCACGGCCATGCACTCCGTGGCTTGCTTGCTGTAATTGACCGGAGCTGCGACTACGTGGCTGCGCTCGGATTGTAGAGCTAGTCTCCGGCTGTATAGGAACCAGCTAGAACGCAACCAGTACTTCAATGCATTTATTTGCTCCAAGCGCTCTGCCGTGAGACGGTTTCAGCAGCAGCCCGTGTACGTAGCAGCACAAAGTTACATGGCCTTGATAACGGCTCTGTGACGACACAGCGACACCCAAAGCCCGTGCCAGCTCAGGATGAGGCAGCGGCGGGCCGCAAGGAACACACACAACTGGTTGTTAGAAACCGGTAACTAACACACTTGCAGGGCATAGCTGCTCTGGCGGTGCGGAAATCCTATCCTATTTGCCGAAGAGTTTATCTGGAGGAGATAGGAAAGACGGCATCCGATGACTTCATTGTACGCCGTAGGCCCAGCTATATCCCATCCAATCACAGACAACAAAGTCCTATCTGTCCAACGACCCCATACTCCGTACTCCGTAGAACGTATGTAGTCTCGTTCAAATGAACATGCCAAGTTTCGGACACAGCGTCGCCCAAATCAACAGACGTATGCATGACGACAAAACCGCTCCTATCAAGGTCCGAGCATATGAATACTCTAGAGCTACGGGGCCAACGCAGCATTGCCGCCCAAACTCCATGGGCAAAGTCCCAATATATCTCCTGCGTGCGTGGCAACTGACAAAACATATTCACAACGGATAAAAATCTCACTTGAGCAGCACCCGCTTCAAGGCACACATCCTCACCGGCAGCAGACTATTGTTCCTCGTCTCGGGGAGCCCCCTCTGCTCGTCTCGCTACCAGTCTGAGGTCTGCTTTCTCCAATATACTCCTGAACTTTTCATCTCGCCTGTGACTTGTCAGCCCGGGCCCGCGATCCGATCCAACCACGTTGTTTCCTGCCAACCCGCCCTCCCCTTTTGCTCCCCCAATACAAAAAAGAAAAGAAAAGAAATAGAAGAAAATAACGAAACGGCCACTTACGTACCTCATCACGCGGCTATCCTCCGCGTCGAATACATCCTCGTCCCCCGTGCTCAGATTCTCCTTCAGCACAATCACACCTGCCGAGTTCAAAACTCCCTCGCACGTCTCCAAAAAGCCCACCAGCTGCTCATTCGTCAAGTGTCCCACGCACCACTGCACCCAGATCAAGTCATATATGACGTCTGCCGCGGGTTGCCAATCCTCCAGTCCCACGTTGTAGATGTGTCTTACCCCAGCCTTGCCCTTCAATTTGTCCGTGAATTTGGAAACCGGCTCAATGATGTCTGCCTGCTTGGCGACTTTCAACAGTAAGCCTTCCGGTATGCGGCCAATTCTAGGCTGTCATCACGCCACGCACCAGCAATCCAGCCTGTCCTGCACAGCCATTAAAAAAAGGGATCTAAAAAAAATCATCCGTGAGGTGGTGTTGTATGTACGTATGTATATGTATGTATGTGTGTATGTATGTATGTATGTATGCATGCATGTATGTATCTTACCCAGCTCCGCCCTCCAACGCCAAGTCAACGCCCTCCCTGCCACGCCTGACGCCAATGCCCAGAAAGGTCCTCGAACCCTGGAGGTCGATTCTAGAAAGGCTGCTGAAGCCGGCAAGCGACGGAACGCCGCCCAGCATGCCGTTCTCATCGGCGGCAATGTCGCCCCAGTAGCTGAGCCCATGCGCCGCGTTGATCCGCGAGTCCGGCGAGTTTGGAGGAGATATCATCTTTCGGGTGTCCCATAGCTAGTAGGCAAGCCCCTTCCTCGGGCAATATCCGATCTAGATATGATTTTTTTTTTCCCTCCTGGCGTTTGCTGACTTTTGGACCGGCTGCGGCCCCCCCTGACTAAACCTCAATCCTTTGCCCCCCCGTACTAGTAGTCCCCGACAACTCAACGGTAGGTTTGCTAGTGAAGCAGAGGTTTCTTAGGCTGCAATTGTCGGGACAAGGATGCGTGTAAGCTGTGCATGCGAGACTGCTTTGCTGGGAATGGGGGAGCTAAACGGGCGGGAAGACCGTAAGATCGGTGAGATGAGATGATGTGAGATTGGGTCATATCGTAGTAATACGGCATCTTGTGCTCCGTACGGGGGGGCTCTGGGCTGCTTGCTGTAACCTCGTTTGGAAACTCACGGTGGGCCAGGAACTCGCATAAGTGCGTGTTTGGCTGGCTTAGGGTTTGGCTGATGGCTGATGGCTAATGGCCCATGGAGATTTGTCTTACTGGTGACGGTTTTTTGTCCCGGGGGCTAGTTTAGTGCAACTTGCTGTAGAATCCGGTGTTCCTGTTCCCCAGGGTCTGGGGATTTATTTACTGTACGGAGTACACACACCTGCGGAGTAACTGGTTCGTCCCAAAGCACGGCACAATGGATTGTACGCCCAGCCCAGCCCAGCCAGCCCAGCCCAGCCATACCAGCAATGCGCGATTATCTACAATATGGCGCAGGGAGCACACAATCCTTTTACACGCTCGAACCAATCCCAGCACCCATCCGTTCACTCACTCACTCACTCACCCACTCACTCACTCACTGGCCAACTGATCTGCCAATTACTCCGTAGTCCGTGCTCCGTGCTCCGTGCTACCCACCCGTTTGATAGACACTCGCCCGAGACGAGACAACTTTAAACAGACCCATGATCAATGACACATGCACCACCGGCTCCACCATCAGCATAAACACCATCCAGGCATCGTCGATAGGACCGGCTATTTGACCTTGAGGGCCTGCGGAAACCGTCTCATCAAGCACAGACAGGGCCAGCTCCTCCCCCGCCACGCACACGCACACGCACACACGCACCACGCACCACGCACCACGGCATAACTAAACGTGTTGCGCAAATCATCCATGAGCACCTCGTTTCATCTATACTCTATATTTCTCTAAACTAAAAAAAAAATAAGCAACTAGCAGGCTTCTCCCTTGTTCCATGTCCTGATGAAGTATGAAGTACGTAGTATGTCATGTACCCGATTCGCAGCAATCACAATGCCCCGAAACAACATAAATAGAAATAAAGAAGTTAGTTGACAAATGACTCGCAAGATTCCCCCAAACTCCTGTTTCTGCCCTTTCCCCTTCCCCGCAAATGGCTGCCAAGCCGTAAGTCCCAACCAGAGCCAAATTTCGTCAATGTCATTCGAGCCCTGACACGCGATCAAACGTAACAGATGGAGATGCAACAAAAATAGTAATATAAACGCAAGAGAGAAGAAGCACACACAAAAAAATAAAAATGAAGTAGAAAAGGCCACTTTTTTTTTGTTCACAGTATGTTTTGCCAAGCCAAGCCTAAGTTTACCCCGGCTGCTTATGTGCGACAGTTCAGTGCAAGGCGGCCCCCCCCTCTTCTCTTCCCCTGCCTTGCAGCTTTGTTGACGTGTCTCCAATGCTGTCGTTAACCGTGGATTTAGGCCACTGGGAGAAGAACCTGGCGAGCTAGCTGTGCCGCGTGTAGCAGCTTTTCTTTAGTCGAAATGGCTATTGTTTTGCTGTCTCGGACGCGCGCATTGCTTGCCCGCAGGGATGACGATAGAGAACGGAGTCGTTGCAGATTTCCTTCGCACGGCCCAACTCACGCAGAGTTAATTTGCGCACACTCACTCGCACTCGCACACCAATCGGGATGATAGCCGCGCCGGAGACATAAAAATATCTGCAATGCATGTAGCAGCGCACGGGTCAGGATCCGCGAGCGAGATGATGTGATGAGGCTTGTTGGGTCAAAGGACAAGCAGAAGCATAGCAGCACCAGTACCAGCGCCGGTACCAGCACCAGTACCAGTACCAGAAACGCAAAAAAAAAAAAAAACACTCATAGAAGCAGAAAAATGTAAAAATAAAAAAGAGCTGTATCACGTCATCTCGTGCCGCGTTTGTCTGCACTGCATGACGGATAGATGGATGGATGGATTGATTGATGAGGATGCTGAGCAGCAAATAACTTTCTGACCGCCTGTCCAGTCTCTCCACGTATTGTTGTGTCGTCCAATAGTGTGTCTTAGTATGACAGCGAAGCTGATTTTCCGAGGCGTTTGCCCGACGACCGCGCGTGAGACACAGCCACGGGCTGGTGGTATTCCTGGCCGTAAAACATGCCGCTCTGGTCGTATGGATCCATGCACATGGGGAGATCTAGAAGATTCGCAGACCAGTTGGGCTCCATGACTGCGTCGTCCATCATCACGCGGTCGAGCATATTCGACGATGCATCGGACCAGACCGTCGTGGCGTCCCATTGTTGCGAGGGAGCCTGTCCGTTGCTGTTGCTGCTGATGCTCCCGCTGCTGCCCCCGCAGCCGTCGTGCGACCAGGGCTGATAGCATTCGTTACCCGTGGAGGCGTAGTAGCCCTGGTTCGCGAGATCAAGCGTCGCGTCTAGTGAGGTTTCGGTCGACGCCGTCGACGACGATAGGTCAAACACCATTTCTGGCGCCGTCAGGCTCGAAGACGTCTGGCGCGAGTGGTCGAGCATGCTGCTCATGTCGGCCGTCTGCTGCTCGTCCTGGGTGGAAAAGACATCCAATGAGCCCGAAAAGGCCGTGTTCGGGCCCAAGCTGAATGCTGGGTTCAGCGGCACCTTGACGCGAGGTTCCAGCTTGTATTCGCAGGGTACCGAGCGGTTCAAACATCTGCTGCCTGTGGATGCGGTCAATAAAAAATAAAAAACGCCATCGCTAGCGGCCGAGGAAAAAGAAACAAGGGGAGGAAAAGCAACCTACAGGATGGCTTCTCATAGTCACACTTGACCTTGAACGAGATACACCGCTCACAAGACCTCTTCTTAGTGGGGATGATCTTTCCAATTGACTTTTCGCACCGTCGTCGATGTCTCTCCCGCAGGTCCCCTACAGGAAGCAGAGCAAAGCACACATTAGCACAGCCACCTTCTCGGTGTAACCGCTCGAATGCATGGGGGTGAGCGGGAGCGGGATGGAGGGAGAGGGAATTCCAATGACCGAACAGACAACAGGAGAGTTACTCACTTCGACTGAACTGTTTTAAGCAAATGTGGCATACATGTACGTCCCCTGTATCCAGCTGTGCCGTGGAACCGGATCTGGCGTGGAATGAGTTGATAACCATCGTTACTCAACTGACGAGGAGTGCGCGTGTGTAAAAGGATACTGCCCGAGGGGGGGGGAATATCGGCAGCGAGCAGAAAGAGCTGTCTGGCGTCGTGAATTGACTTCCACTGGAGACTAGTTGAGGCGCAGCAAGCAGAAAAAAAAAATAAAGTAGTTGAAGTCTGTCAGAACGAAGAGCCGATGGAACGTTGAGCAACAGACAGGCTAAAAAAAAAAAAAAAGGTTATCTTTTGTCTTGCAGCAGTTGTTGGTGCTACGTCCCCGGGCCGGGATGGACAGGTGGTATTATATGGGGATTCAGCGTGCGCGCGCGTGCGTATGTATGGTATGATATGGTGGGTTGGTTGGTTGTCTGGTAATGGTTTGTGTGTCTGTGCTGCTGTGAATCCTGTAGGGTCTGGCTGTGCTGTCGCCGTCTCTCGCGGTCTGTAGTGTCCTGTCTTTGTCTCTGATCTGAAAATGGACGTTCAACGTCGCAGATATATCTCTTGTGTCGACTGTATCCGGCTGGGCAACAATGGGCACAGGCGTCCTTTTTATGTGTCGTCCCCGCTGTATTATTATCTTCTCTTCAATATCCGAGCGTGGGAAGATCAAAGGAAAAAGAACAGGTAAAAAGTAAATAAAAATATAGTCGGCGGAGAAGTGGGAGGGAAAGAAGAAACAGAATGGGATCGATAGAGTTGCAACTGACAATATAGAGTATTTTCAGGACAGGCCCAGGTGGAAACGCAAGAGGGTGGGATTGATGCTACTTATTGAAGTTCTGCGGGCCTAGTAGATCAAACATGCCTTTGTGTCTCTTTCTCTGTCACTCACTCTCTCACTCTCGCCCTTTGCCCCGTAGTTACATGAATAATAAGTACGGAGACTTGACAGGGCCGTAAATAAAGCTACGTTCATGCAAGCCTGGGCTACAGCTAAGAAAAGAAAGGGCCCCGGTTCTACCAAGAAGATATTGAGAGCACTAAGCTATGTATGGAATTTCAGCCTGTCAGTCAAGGTTCATGGATCCATCCTGATGTTTGAACACCAGTGCTTGCTGCCCATGCTATTATGTTCTAGCGCTCCCGATGCCATCAAGCAAGCGAGTGTTTAGGGGTCGAATGGGGGCCGGCCAACGACAGCATTGGGTTGGGGGGGGAGGGGGGGGTGTCGAGAGCCAACTAGATACTCCGTGAATATAGATGGAGCGATACTGTACGCCAACTATTACATGTGCGGTAGGAAAGAAGCAGGGGGTGTAGGGAGGGGTGAATATAGGCGAGTCCGACAATGCGTGCAGCGGTGCCTACTCCCATGGTATATGCGTGCGAGAGGAACTACTCCGTAGTATTGCACGGAGCAACTAACTAGTAATAGGTCATGCCTGGTAAGTATGGAGCAGAATGTACATACGGTGGTGTGGGATGGGCATGCGAGTCTGCCAAACTTGGTCGGTTCTTGGCTTTTTTGTTTGGGTCTCGTCAGAGGCGTACTATTCAACGTAATCACGGCCGGGAGTACCACCGCCGCACGTTTCTAACAAGCCCAGGTTGCAATGGACATGGGGCTATTTTTTCGATTCGTCTTGGCGTCTTGGGTTGCTCTACGGCGTAACAGACTGCCATGTGTAGTTGCTAAATTGAACATGTGTTGGCGCCATGTGTGAGAGACAAAGGGTAAAACGGCCAAGTATATTTCCCATGGCATTTTGCCCGCCACTCTTCGCCGCTGGGTTGGCTGCACGGTAACTGGTCTCCATTCGTCTGTTCCTTATTCTTGCGCATGGTTGCATTAGCTGTGCTACCTATTACCCAGAGCACTGTTACACGGGTGGACTGACTGCAGGCCTGTCGCATAAAGCGAGAAAGTCCCGTGGGTGTCTCGCCATGTAGGAATGTATCAATATGTCCAAACGCACAGTAACTAACAGCAAGCATGTAATTTACTGACTAGTCCGGTCACCTCACTCGCGGGGAGCAAGCTGCCAACCCAGACAGACCCTTTCGCATCTCGCAACCGGTAGTTCACTCTAATTCAAGCATCCGAGTCCACCTCAGCAATGCCGCGCGGACCCGCTACTAGTTGACTGCTAAAGTAATCGAAGATCCTGGTGGATGACGATAGTCAGCGCCGGTCGAGCAGACTCGATTAATAAAGCCAGCCCGGCCAAGCCAGCCCCAGCCCAGCGCCCAGCTAACCAAACCAGAAGTGTGCTCCATCCTGGGTAAACCCAGCAGCTCAGCCGGACAAAGTTCCCAGGATTTGCTATTGCACAGTAAACACAATATAGTGTGTACTCCGTATCGTGGAGTGGAAAAAATGTGAGCTGAGGTGGGTCGAAAGTATCCTCCGTATGACGGCCCGCAGATCGAAGCGGACCAGAATTTGCCGCCCATCATTCCATCATTACGGAGTAATGGGTTCAATTTGAAATAGTGTCCGCCAGCCAATTCGGCCAGTGACGGATACTTCGGACTTTGGCATTGCCCAGCGTCTGCATACATCATACATGCGTTGCATCTTACGCCGCATAATGGTGCTGGAGGGGGTTTAGACCAAAAAGCGGAAGTCACAACATGCTGCCTTCTCCATTCCACCGGAGACCCTGGTCGCTCACGGGATCGACAGGGAGGCTCCCATAGGAAACTTGTCCAGTGAAAGCCAAGTTGAATTGAGAAAGTGCAGCCAGTGGGCAACACCAGGCTGGCCACTTAGTTACGGGTTTAGAGGGGGGGCGTCAAGCCGCCTCGACAGACCAATCCTCTGCTCGGCCGACGGCCGAACCTTTTGGACTGAATAAGTTGAGCGATCTAACTTATTAGGTGCCAACCTCCTGGCCAACTCAGCCCAGGCTAAATGCTTCGAGCCAATCAGCGCTAGCATGTGTATTCTTTGCTCTCAAGTTCCTAGAGACTGAACAGGCTGAGCGGGCAGGATAACTACAGGATGCACCAGGCGGCAGTGGTACCTGTATCTGTATAGGTATCTGCATCGACATCTGTGGCTCCCCGACGGCGTTGGCGACCACGCAGCGAGATGAGCCGTAAGGAGTCGATCAGGGCGACCACACTGGCAGGCAGGCTATAGCTTGGGAGCTGGAAGCCACCAACACCTAACCAATACTCCATATTTGCCAAATATTCAAGGGCGCCGCCACCCTCGTTGCTGTCTTTGCGCTGTCTTTCGTGCCGTCTGGCGGTCTTGCGTGCTTTCAGCTCATTAATCACCTTCATGGCAAGGTGGCGGGCAGCGTTCTAGTCGGATCCGAGCTCTGCCTGCCGGCTCCAATTGCATTGATTGCCTGACTTGTCCTGTGGCTGTGATTGGCTTCAAATCATATAGCCACCTTGTGCTATTCCTCCTTAGATTGTCGGTGGATGCCAAGGGCTGAAGCGTGGCCCGCTGTGGTACCGCCAAATGCCCCCCAAGACGCCATTAAGAACGCGACTATTCAGAGCTGCTACCGCTCTCCATTGCATATTGGTTACCTGTTGCAGCTGTGCGGCACTGGAACTTTGTTTGAACACGACAGGCAAGCGTGCTATAATCAGCCGTTTTTGCCAGCTCCACCGCCATGTAACAAAACCTAACCATGCTCAGGCCTGTTTGACGAAAAGCCAAAAGTGGCTGCTGCAGAGTCGCCCAAAGACAAAGTTCCTGCTACACGTAAGAGCCCCCTCTGACAATGTACAGCGTTGCGGCCCGCAAACTGTCACCCATGTGTTTCTGCGACTGCTGCTGCTATTCTCCAGATTGATTTGGACACCGAGCGGCATGACTTTGCCAACTTGCCTGACTAGGGGTCCGTCCAGTCCACTCAAAAGACTCAGCCGAAACCGCTAGATGTGCAACTACTCCGTATGTTAACACGGAGTTCGGCGCTCTGATGCCAGACGCGGGGAATTAGTTCTCATCACCTACTGGAGGGCGGTTGACAAAAATACTTGAGACTCGAGCTTGGACAAGACGAATGGCTCCGATCTGTTTCGCATACAGCACTTTTGTAAGTTTTGTCAGCAGATAATAATACGCCCAGCTGCCCAGACGAGAAGCCCACAGTTAACTACCAGGGTGCTCCGTATTTCTGCCCTTACAGTGCTGTTTAATTTGCAATACAGCTTAATTCACAGACCACGGCGTATTTTCAATGTACATGTATGCTAAGCTGTTACCAGGGGTGCATGCGATGCAGAATCCATAGCGCGAGCTTGTCGGAGAGCCAAGTTTTAGCTCGTGGGCAGTTTGCAAGTTGGGGGCTTCAGAATGCCACCAACTTTCGGTCAATCTCACACATGGGACACACTCCCCGGCAAGCTTATTCCGTTGTGAGAGCTAACCAACTAGCAGTCCACTCTGGAGTGCTCCGTAAGAATGGCGGAAATAATTACTCCCTTGCACGTGTGGAAGGAAGCACGACGTCTAGCTCGAATGTGATGCATTATGACGAGAGCGGCTGAGCACAATTGATGAAGACGTGCTCTGCCACCTGTTCATCCGGCAAGTTCGGCACAAAAGCCATACAAAGTTTTCTTGCCGCTCGGGCGAAAACACTCCTCCTCTGAAATGATCAGCTACCGGGGCATTTCATAGGCGTTACGGTTTTGGGTAATTGTGATGCTGGAGCCGTCTCAAAAGCTCGCTGACAGTTTATGCTCCCCATGTATTGGGCATCATGCAATAGTATGGATGGCATTTACCCACACTAGCGGGGTGTGTTGTTCCAGTCTAGATAATAAGTAGTTCATTTGACTATATTTTTGTCTGTCAGATCTTGATGCCATCCTGGAGGGGCTCAGAACAAGCGTGAGAGGAAAACTGACTACGCCTTCGGCCATCAACCGAAGCCACAGTCGCCTCGCGCCTCGCGCGAAAACCAAACGATCTCCCGCTATCCAATTTCTTTTGCGCATGTTTGGATAGGTGATCCAAAAACCGCTGATGGCAACATGAAACTCACGCAGTTTGCGCCTGTGGTAGCTGTTGCTGTTTTTTAATGTTTTTTTTGGGGGGGAGGGGACCCGCCTGACCATCCATCCATGTAATTTTGGCTCGCTCCCCTTTAATGCGCTGCTGTCTACTCCGTAATGTACGTATGTGTTTGTTTGATGTTTGATGGAAAGTTGGTTGCATGGCGACGTAACTTGGCTAATGCATAGAGCGCGACTCTCATCAGGACATAATGATAAAATAATCCGATAACCTTATCTTCTGCGTAGCTATCAGTTGAGACAGCTTCACAGAGCAGCCAGAGAAAGATATGAACGCCTTAGTGTGACGACCGACAGTGACCAGTGAGATGCCGCCAGCGCAGCCGAGATGACGCAAAACGGTGCAATGCGATCTATTTCCGCCCAATGCATAAGACATCAGAGATCGGCAGCAAATACTAATACTATGGATGCGGATCGTAGATGACCATGTTTGATTTGGGAGTCCCTACGGAGTATATGCAGCCGATTCCGAGGTTCGGGGAGAGCGAAGCTAAACCTACTCACGTAAGGAGTAAGCAGCGAATGAAAGCAAAAGTTGAGTGGAATGCCAATAACCTTGAAGTCTGTAATCCTGGTTTCTAATGGGGCATGCGCTCCCATGTTTACCAAGCGTAAGATGAGTGAGCCCATTCCTTACCATCACGAACACTGACTGTTTTCTAATTTTTCGTTTAAAGGGGGCGTTGGAGTAATATAACGTACTCCGCAACGGAAAGGAAAGAAACTAGCAGAAATGAAGCGTAAAGATCAGCGGGCAGACGAATTGAATACCATGAAAAATAAAAGACGCAGGGAGCATAAGCGTCGCCTCATTCTTCTTCACGTCTTCGTCATTTAGTACTGTCGTCTGGGTTGTGGAAAAAAACCACCTGCACTGTCATGTCATCCCGCACATATCTGCTGATGGGAGCATAGGCAGTAATGGCTCCGCAAAACATGGCCCTGCGAGCGCCTCCCAATGCATTTTTGACAAGACAAACTGCTGCATTGTCCAGGTCCTCGATCGCAAAAAATTCAGGGCTAGACTTGTGCGAAGGCCAGCCATCCTCCCCAACAGCATAGCTTGATTTCATATCAGGGACCGCTTCTGATTTCTGCATTTTCTTGGCGGCCAGCCATCTAGACACGCATGCAACCGCGACATCATTGGACATGACGTCCCACAGGCCGTCTGACGCGAGGATAACAAAATCTTTGGTAGTTACGGCGCGGGTGGTGACCTCAGGCTCTGCGGTCATGTAGGGCGGTGTCTTGTACCTTGGCCTTGGCTCGAGGCCGTGATAATTGGCCTGCAGTGATTTCAGGGCATCCTCGGTCCATTTCCATCTGTTGTCCCCAAATGCCCGAGTAATGGCAATGCCTAATAGTCTTCCGCTTTTAGTATCGACTATATCGCCGATTTCGCCGGGGTGGGCTTTATCCAAGCGATCAACTTCGTCCTGATTGAAGCCTGTCTGATCCTTGCTAAGTGCTTCAGCAGCATACTTGCCAACCTCGCTAGACCAAGATCCAAGTACCGCACGCGAGTCGCCAGTCACAGCAGTTCGCACCACCGACAATACTGGGTCATACATGGAGAGCAAAGCACAGGATCCAGACACGGAGGGAGCAACTGCAGCAATGACGTCTGCGGACCCTGGCTCCTTGTCAGAATCAGCCGCTCTTTGTGCGTCATTCATAATCCGAGTATCTAGATTGTTGAATGCAGACTTGATTGCCGATTCGATCAATTCACCTTCAGCTGATGCTGCAACTCGGCCAACAGCGCAAGATACATATGGAATCAGAGCTCGTCTTAGAACAGCTGACGTTGCCCATCCACTAAAAAGCACGACCAACAAGGCAGGAGGGAATGAGCAAATCATGCGTATGCTTTTAGGTCAAGGGAGAGGTTCCACAAAGATGTGAGGATATCTGGTACTTACGCGTGCCCATCATATATGCCCGCATATAGCGTCTCGTTCCCTCCCACACCTTTGCCAACGGCAACGGCCCATTCATCTTCGACCGGGTTGTTGCTGGAAAGACGCACAACATCAACTCGGCCTCGGCTACCACCCTTGACGTCAAATAACAATGTGCTTGCTTGTTCACGAAGTTTGGCGTTTGCCTCCTTCAAGTTGAACACCTTGACAGGGCTTTCGACGGGTACGTCTTTCTCAGAGGCAAAATCCGAGATCCTTGGCACAGCACCAGCCGGTTGATCTGACTGGCTGACATAATAACAGCCTGATGCTCCTGCAACCAGGGCAGCAAAAGTCAGTGCAACTATGGCTGGGGAGTCCTTATTTGGCGGCTGGGCTGACCATGAATAGGCCTTGACAGTGCGCCGTGTGGCGTGCGGGGCCATGCGGCGTCTCGAAATCACGAGACGGCCAACTGTCGCTGCCTTTCGAAACATGGTGGATGCAATGGATGTCGGTAGGGACCAAATTCGATGCCATGCGTTAAAGTAGTGGTTTCCGAAGAAGAAAGCTTGCCCCGATGCTGCTGCTATGTAAGCGTCAACCGTAAGTTGTCTGATCCAGTGCTCTGATGGCAAAACAAAATCATGGAGCTCCGTAACGGGAAGGTGCCATGGGGGTCGGCACCGCCTTCCGGGCTCCGATGGACGACGAGTGGCGGGAGACGACACGAGACGAAGTGCTTTTCAACCACAAAAGCTCGAATCACGGCTCTAGCCTCAGCTCCAGCCGAACGTGTTGATCAGCACTCAGCCAAATTCCAGCAGACTCAGTTCGCCAGCCAGCCAGTCAAAGCAAGGCACCCAGGCACCCAGGCACCGGCTTTCCGAACTAAACTGAACTGAATTGAACTGAACTGAACCGTGCATTGGGTCATTCATTTTTCTCCGACATTAAAACTCGACAATTTGCTCCAGACTCTCCAGACGCTCAATAATCCCCGCAAGATCTCAGCGGGTCGTCCCAAGATCCCATGCCATCGACTCTGGGGAGAGTTAACGCAGGTGTGATGTTGATTCATTCACATAATTGGACGTGGAGTGAGTAATAATAGAATAATTCATCTCAATCCTGGATATACTTGCCTGAACTACGGAGTACCAAAGCACTCATTGCATCGCGAAAGCACTTTGAAGCACGTCGACGCATCGTGCATCGTGCATGAGTTATCCGAGCATTTGGCATCCCACTCGGCTCTCGCTCGCACTCGCCCCTGCTTGCCCTGACATGTGTTGACCGCTCACCCCACGAGCGCTAGGCCATTGGTGAGTCTAGACGGCGTCTCGCCATGTATGGAGTATAGCTACGCCCGAGCTATAACCTCCCAAGCCATGGGGCTATATGTATATGAGCGATTGGTCTAACTACACGACCTTGCGGCCGCTGACGCAATTCAACGCCCGTTGGTATGCAATGAAACCTGGAGGCGACAAGCAACCAAACATGGGACCCAGGAGGAAGAGAAAAAAGGGGGCAGGCAACTTCCGAATCGCCAATCAACCAATTTTCCAGGCAGATGCAGCTAGCAGACGAGGCGGAACTCTTATTTTACTTTCTTCGGCTTGGTGAACACTGAAGAAGAAACTGGTTTACCATGATATTATTGCTGCAATAGCATGATCGTTATATGTGAGGGATATATTTCAAGAACCAATTATTCAATTCATCCCCCAAGATCGCCATCTGCCACGTAGCCATTGCGTTGGCCTGGAATGGATATGAAGCCGTTCAATGGACCAGGTGCACTCTCATGTCTGTAGCGCTATACCTCCATTCGAGCCCTCGAACTGCACTCCGCACTCTTGGCGGCAATCGAGGAGGTCGGTGATGATCAGTTTCATTGCATGCTGCACCCCAAAGTTGCAATTACAACCTGGCCCTGTTTCACGACCATTTATCCGGGGATTAATGGCAGTATTGTATCCGCCATATGAAGGCGACTTCTTTTACACGAGGCTGGAGGCCTCTTGACAAAGGTGTCCTTGACGGAGCAAGTACGTCAACAACGACATTACACATCGGAGTCGACGAACGCTTGTGTTACAAGTATATATAACACGTCTTCATTATAGACGCCACACTGCTAAGAATACCCATCGTTTGTGTCCGCATATGGCTAGATGTGCAATGTACCCAGTGGCCATATTCAATGCGTTTTAGCCTCAATCTTACCGGAACTCCCAAGCATGAAGCATGATACTGAGTGTCCCATCAGCTTGCAAGTCTGGACTCTACGTCTGTCAAGTGACTTTGCCGTCCCCGCAAATTCTCAATCAATCATGGATCGTCCCTATCCAAGGCTAGACACGCGACCCACGGCCCGTTGAGTGGTCTGTCGGCCCGAGCAACGTCGCCCCCCGGCCATGCTCGCGAAGGTCTCCTTATTCGCACCAAACTTTGTCAAGATCCGTCTATCCCGCCCATCCCGTCCCAACCATCTAAACCTCCCAGAGAGAGGCGTGTAACCAAAAAGTCAAGACAAGAAAAGAAAAGAACGAGCAGAAGTCCCCCCTTTCCCCCCGCAAACAGTATAACATGCGCCCCGGTTTCAATAGAGTACCACTCAACTATCCATGCTAAACTGCTACAAGACGAAATAAACCACCGGCTCGACAAACCCAAGCATGTGCGTCTCTCATCCCAAGGACCAAGTATGCTTCCCGCGTCATGAATTATGCTTATTCTCACCACATATGCGCGGTTTTACCAACGACTCATAGGCCTTCGCATTCCCCCCAGTCCCCCCAATCTCTCAGTCCCTGCCAATTCGCACACCAAGTTCCACAATCCCGCCTTAGCCAGATATCCATAGTACTATAGACCAGCAATACATACAATATACAATCCCACCTAAAAGTTATTCTCCGATATTACTTGGAGAAAAATTATACGGAGCCTACAAGTATGGAACTTGGGTGTCCAATCAGCTTGTTGCAGCGGGAACAATGAAGTCCGTGGACTTGGGAGTAACTAGCGGCGAACCCCCCAGGGTCTCCAAAACAAGAACAACAAAACAAAAAGAAACCCCACTTGCCACCTACCACCTCTGACGTTACACGGACCGACTGTACATGTACGGAGTAGTCACGGGGCGCTTAGGTTAAATGTTAAAATGCGGCACAGGCTGGACTTTTTCCATGGGCTTGGGCAAGCGGCATAGGGTGGGTTAGATAGTTGTTCACTCCCATCCTCCCATCCTTTCATCCTCGCATCTTCTAATCTCCCAACTTTCGCCCATCTTCGTCCCTCTCACGGAGCTTTTATCCAGAGTGGGCAATTTGTTGCGCTGAGAGGGGCTTAGTGAGACGTGTACTTGGCGCGAGCTGGCAGAGAAGGAATTTGGGGTGTAGTCTTGGCGTAATACGGACGAATGCCGACTCTATGGAGAACGATTGCAAGGCGGGGAGGATTTCATTACTTGGACCATTTGAATCTCGAGAGAACAAGGTGCAACGCTTTCTAATCTAAACATGGTATCATGGCATAAACACTTAAACATTCCGCTCTTCATACGGCTTCGACAACCGTAATACACGCGGTAAGACGAGAAAAGATGAGTGAAAAAGTCGGGCAAGATAATAACCCATCGCCAAGCCTACTTCTTATGCCCAGAATTATGCCCAGAATTGCCACCAGCGTAGCCGCTTCCTTGGCTTCCGTGGCTGCCGCTCCGATCAACCTCGACTTTTGCCGTTGTACCCATTCCACCCGCCCATATTGTCTCCAGCTCTGTATTTTCCAAGTGGATGTCGTTTGTGTCGTTCGCATTGACGCTGTACTCGCTTCTTTGCCAAATCTGCAATGTAGAGCCGGGCTTGGATGAGTGAGACGCAAAGTTTTCAGTGCTTTCCGATGATCCCGGTTTGGCCTTTCGCATATCGCCATCAGCAGGTATTTTATTCTTGTCGGCGGCAGAGTTTCCACCGTATTTCCCATTTCTCGTTCGTTTCGACTTCAGCATGCTGCCCACGAGGTTGCCGAATGCGTCCAGGTTGAAGACCTTGCGAGGCAGGGCGTAGCAGTGCGGCACGTTTGTGACAATAATGGCTGTGCTGGCTTCGCGAACGTACCAGTATATCCAGAGGATGCTCTCTGGATGCGCAAAACAGTAGTATCTATTCAAGACGGAGGCAATAATCTGCCAAGCTGGTCAGTCTGCCGCGTGTCGTGAATATTGCCTTAGTTCTACTTACGACGAAGATGCCAAGACTGAAGATGCCGCATATGGTTGTTTTTCTACAGGGTAGTGCTCAGTATCACGCTGCTCATTTTTTGGAGGGGTTTAAACGGATGCCAGTAGTAACGTACTGCTTCCATGGCAGTTGAGACTGCAGTAGCATCGGGATCGGAACTGCCAGCATGAGCAGATCGGAGGAGATGTTGAAAGCAAACGACATCATCAGATGCTGTTGGGACGTTGTGCAACCGGCTGTAGTTTGACGACATCATCCGTCAGCGATGCCTGTAAGTTTTTAACATATCCTGATGCTGCACTTACGAGAATTCCCAGAGAAAACCCGGAAGTAATTCTGGAATGGACGGCACCAAAAGCCAAAGAAGAAGACTTCTGTCACGACCCATCCCAGAATCACATATCCTAGTAACCACTTGACCAGAAGTTGGCGCCGCCTCAACCCGGATCTACAGACAATAGGTATTCAGTATATATCCTCTCCATCTTGCCACAACTCTCAGAGTTTCACCAAAATGAGACTCACGTAAGCTTTAGAAACAGCAAACACATGCACGCCTTGCACAGCATTTGCAGCACGACCATGGACTCCTCAATCGTAAAGGTTATCTTGCTGCCGTAAATACGATCGTCGATTTCCGTATCGCTCATTCCATCGGTGCCCGTTGGCGGTAAAATATTGGTGTGGGGATGCTTCTCTTGGACATTGACCCATACTATAACATTGGTGTAGAAACCCTGTTTGCGTTGGTGCGGGAAGATCGCCAAGAGTTAGCGGCCGCCATCTCGGCATCAGGTATGCAGCTTGGGGGCCAAAGCAAACACTGTATGGTTGTGGGGATGAACACAACACCAGAATATTGCTCCCGTATGTCAAGGCTCTCTTACAAAGGCAAGTACCATAACGTAGTCCTCCAGCTCAAAGTATCGAACTCCCCCGAGTCGAATCGATCGAGATATGCTGTTGATGATTAGCAATTGCGCAGGCATGATTGACCGTCATTGTCGTGATAGTGGCGGGCGGGTGAAGTTGTCCGAGCCAGACAATAGAGGTGTCCTACAATCGACAGAGTGTAAAGAGGCTGGCAAAGCCATACCATGTCCACGACTCTATTTGCCGTGAGTCGGGCATTTTCAACTTTGGCAGATCAATTACTTGCTGGGTTGAGTCGTCGGCTTGACATTCCCGCGGCGAGGGGACGGGTCAAGATATTGTGTCCAAGGTCGGGATCAGTGCCGCGTTCGCGCCCGGCGAGGAGATGCAATGGCCAATACTAAGGGTGAAGGGTTTTAAAAAATGTCGCAGGCTAATGAGTTGATTAAATATATCTGAGTGAGCGATGAAGAGCATCCATCCTGGAATTGAGATAGCAGATTGTGGCGCAACCCGATGACTTAAGGGATGATTCGATGGAAGGGTCGCACAATCTGGGGCGTCGGAGGTGAGATGGCGTCGGCCGCATTGCTACTCCAGAGGAACATTCAGCCGCTGATCATGCCCTTTTGGCCTCCAGGTGTCTCCCCTCTCAAATCTAGTAGGCTGAAGGTTTGTAAACGTCGGGCTGGGAGCGACACTGGCAGACGGGTGGGTTGCACTACAGACCACTAGAGTAGTTACGGGCTGGTTGCGCCGGGCAAAACTCTCGGTATGCCGACAGCGGCATGGCGAATCCGGTGGACAACGGAAAACCTAGGAAATGCACCATCTGCAGCATCCTTAGGAACTACCTGCCTTTGCCGGCTACCCTATCTACATCAGGCTAGAAGTGTTTGGTACTCAACAATTTCCCACTCTCGGTCTGTGTTGGTAATTTCAATTTCACTACTCCGTACGGAGCAGTTAGTGAATCTCTCTTTTCTTCTGCAGCATGTGGGATTCGGCCTACTCCTCTCCGTTGATCTTCGCTAGCTTGAGCGAACTCTGAAGCCAAGCCTTGCTTGCATTGGGATAGAGAACATCCAGAAGCTCCTGAAAACTGAAGGTGATCGCAGCCCAGCTTACGAACGCTAACTAGAAGCCGCCTCATTTTTGCTGCCGTTCCCTGTCATTGCGCATGAGCTGAAAAAGACAAGCAAATCACATTGTACCTCCTTCGGTAGTGCCGGGACACCCCCGGCATCAGCACTTTCCCCGAAGCTAGTTGAGCGACGGTCAAAAAAAAAAATACCACTCTGACTGACGAAACGTATGCGTGGGGGCTAAGATAATTGGCAGCAAAGCTTGAAGCTGACTGATTGTGGTTTCTGGGCGGTCAACGTGACAGGGGTTGTTGAACAATTAATAGCAACTGTCGATACGGAGTACAACATCCTTGCTCTGGGTTCTTTCCGTCATTCGGTCTTCCCCCGAGAGATGTAATCGCTGACCACGTCGTTAGTGTGAAAGAATTGCTGTTTGATCATTGCCCGGGCACCCAAGATTAAGAATCTGTTACTAAAGCTCACAATCAGGTGATATGACGTAGGAAACTTTCGAGAACATGGCTCACAAGACTCGTCGGCCCTGTCTTCAAAATTTGGAGCATGCAGTAGTTATTGTCTTTAATGAATGTGTGTGCTGCATCGCGAGTTACCCTGCGGGGTGCTTGGCAGAGGAGAGCTGCGATCAATGACAGCTAAATATGGAAGCCCGATTCGAAAGTTGTACTAGTATGATGTCTTTGGCGAAGAAGACAATTGATAAAATCGGTACTCCGTACTCCATACCAAAACTCGGAATCAACGGGGGGTCTGACGAGCGACTAACCAATATTAGTATGGCAATCAAAAAGTTATTATCTTCTGCTTTCTAACTAGCTCAAACCTTCAACTATGATCGCCCTCCAGCTAAGAGCTTTGGTTGCTGAAACCGTTAGTCTGCCTACCTTGGAATGCACGAGATAAGAAATTGACGGGCATGCCTGAATTACAGGCAAAGTACGGAGTATAAAGAAGTCCGGCCGCTATGCCGTTGTAGCCCCCAACCTGCGAGATGGTGCATCCGCGATGTCCTTGTACCTTCGCAGCTGTCATAATCTACCCCGTGAATGCCACGTAATAGATGTATGTACGGAGTACTCCGTACTGCTGGATGGTAAACTACAGACCCACATAGCTGAGTTCTATCTGCCTATCTATTAACCAGACTCTACTCTGTACTCCGTAGACGGTAACGATATGACCAGGTTGGAGGACTTTTGCGGCTCGTAACTTCTCAAATAGTTTGGTGCCCTAACAAATTGTCAAGTTTCGGGGCCGGCGATTAAACTCTAAGCAAGTGGTGAATCATCTCATAAAGTTCATTAATAGGGTGGGTAACATTCTCTCCGTATTTCTGTGGCATCGCGCCGATCATTTGTGTTGGCAGCGGCTTTGGAGGTTTGACGCCACAGCCGGGTTTGGTCAAAAGAGACTGTTCATAGCATACTACAACTCAACACTCTTTAGCCAAAGCCTGAAGTGACTAGACTCGCCTTGTCAATCACGGTATTATATCGATACCTATTCTGCCTGACATGCCATGGAATGAGCTGTGTCTGCGGCTTGGAAGGTAGGGAAGGTAGGGGCGAGTGACATGGATGAGACGACGAGACGGCGAGGTTTACTCCATAGCGGATGGGTTTGCCCGTTGTGCCAATAACCATTGGAGTATTCCCAGGGAAAGCACTTGATCTTCCTTCAATGCTAATGATTTCTGGGGGTATTTATTCCACCGATACTGAGCAACAAAATCGCGGTTGAAGCAGAACGGATGAAGTGTTTACAGCCTTGTAAGCCCTGGCCATCCAGTGCAGAACACGATCCACTGAGCGGGGCTCTGAATTGCCTTTGCCAGACCAAGGGTGCCCACGGCTTTGTCAGTTAGCTTCCCGTTGAAACAGGCAATCCTACTGGCTACCTGCTATGCCTATGTCGTGAGGGTTTTGGGCAGTCGTGTAGACTTAAATTGACGGAAAATGGTCGTTTCTATCAGCCGCGAGGATGGCTTACTTGTGGACATAATCTTCCAGCTGGTATGACGAAGGGAACATGAAGAGCTTTGCGGACTGATAACGGATGGAATGGGATTTGCCGCTTGGCATGTTGCAGCTTTCTCTATCATCATGAGCCCTTTAGCCTGCGCCCGACATGAACTGTGCGTCATGTTAAAGAGAGGTTGGGAGTGGTCCCAAAGATGGCGCTTGAGTTCAGGAACCTGTTGTTCGGTTCCTTGCGCTCGGTAGCTGCTGCGCTCCAGAGTCCTTGTTCCTGGTTCCGCAATGCAACTCCAGCTCCACAGAGGCGTTCGGGGAGGCCCGTTTTTGGACAAGAAATGTCGATTGTATGGTGACGGAGGCGGAGACGGCGTCACAATGCAAATATCACCTTTCCTTCAAAATGCTTAATAAATTAAATGGTAAAACGCCATGTACGGGAGTATGCGGTGCGGCCATCATCCGATTCCACAACAAAGACCAATCATGAGCGGCACTGCCTACCCCGGCCGGGGCGGCTTGAGCACGGTGATTTCAGACGCCGTCTTGAGATCATCTCCTGGCCATTTGAGCGGGGTTTGATTTCAAAAGTTCGTCGATGCGCTTGAACTATTCTGGAGACGAACGAGTGACACTGAAGCTTTTGAGACATCAATGTAGCGTTGTATGCAGTGTTAGCGTGCCACGCGCACCACTGAGGCAGGGTTGGAGGGGTCTAGGCGGCGAATGGGGGAGTTGTGCTGTTGCTCTTGTGTTTCTCTTCCATGTTCGGAATTTCTTCTGTTGCATTTTTTTCCTAGATCAACTTTGCATGAGCAGGAGGGCGCTCAATCGTTCTTCTCCCCTTCAGAAATTGGTTTCGTGGAAAAAGAAAGCGATTCACGTGCTCACGCCCTGCGCTGCGTCGCCCCTTCCCCTTTCTTCCCCGTTATCTCGGTACCGTCGCTACGTTTCCTCCGTGATCGATCCCATCCGGATCTGCGTCATTGTCTCTTCTGGTTCCCTGGCGTCGCGGCATGGTCGTTGTCGTCATGGCATCATCGTCGCCGGCTTCAGCTCTCGGAGCTGTTGATGATGTCGAGAAAAAGACAACTCTCCGCCTCACAAATCTGCGTCATGAAGAGGACCTGGACGGGTCTCACGACTCTAGCGATGAAAGAATCGACGACATCCAGCAACGTAACCCTGTGCTGAGATTTCTGGTGAATTTGGAACGTCGCATCGATAGACTCACCCAATTCGAGGCAATGGGCGTTGAGAGGGTCCCAGAGGACAAGCGAAGGCCGCCACAAATACTAAACGTCCGTATTGTGAAGCTGAGGAAGAAGGCTGAGTCTACACCAAGCGTATCAGTTTGGTCTGCGCTGACACCCATGCTGTTAGATGATTTTTTTCTGGTTCTCTGTCTTGTTTAGTCCAACGATGATACAAATTGGTATCCTCGGCCCCATTTTTGGTATCTCTGTCAACACGTCGATTGTTCTCACCATCTTCGCCACGCTTACTGGATCTACTGTGCCCGCCTTTACCGCCACGCTTTCACCGATGACGGGTTTGCGCCAAGTTGCTGTTTCGCGCTACTCTTTGGGTCTTTGGGGCTCTAAACTGGCTGCAATTCTAAATGTTGTCATCAATGTTGGATATGCTACAATCGCCGCTATTCTCGGAGGACAGCTCCTTCGTGCCGTTTCAGGGGGTAGCCTCGCACTGGTTGTCGGAATCGTCATCGTTGTCCTCGTTGCATTTGTGGTATCCTTTTTTGGGTATGGAATTATCCATCATTACGAGCGTTACGCTTGGTTCTTTGCGTTTATTCTCATTTGCGTTTTGTACGGCCAATCAGCCAAGTACTTCTCCCCGACTCCTGAGGTCAACCTCGCCCGTGGAATCGACTTGAGTGGGGTCTGCTTGAGCTATTTCGCGATTATCTTTGGTGTATGTGCCTCATGGTGCCCAATTGCGGGAGATTACTACGTTCACTACCCGGTGAATACCAGTAAATGGCTAGTATTTGGGCTGACTTATGTGGGCTTGATTGTGCCAACCATCTTCGTTGGAATTCTCGGCAACCTGTTCGGCGGCATAATTTTCACAAACACAGAGCTCTCCAATATCTATGACCGTGGTGGCTTAGGCGGCGTCATCATTGCGGTAATGTCGCCGCCAGATGCGTGGGGCAAGTTTGCGTGCGTCTTCTTCGCTTTATCGTTCCGTGAGTTTTGATGATCTTGACACCTCAAACCTTTTCCAAAACTGACGCCGTGCGCAGTTGGCGACACGATTGCAAACATTTATTCGAGCGCACTTTGCATGCAATTACTGGGCAAGCACTTCGTGGCCGTCCCGAGATTCTTCTGGTGTACGTTACTGTGCTTGGTCACGTTCGCCCTTGCATATGGCGGCCGCAACGTGCTGGAACACATCATCAACAACTTGCTTTCAATCCTTGGATACTGGACTTTGGCATTTGCCGTCATCCTGTTCATTGAGCACTTTTACTTTCGCCCTAAGATTGGAGGCTATGATTTGTCTGCCTGGCAAGATGCAAAGCGACTGCCAATTGGTTTGGCCGGCACCGGGTCACTACTGATCGGCATTGGCTTCTCCTTTCTGGGCATGTGCCAAACCTGGGTACGTGGTGGCGGCGTAGTAGTCCCTTTTACGACGTAAGATATGCTGACAACTTTGGCTCCTTCCAGTACATCGCGCCGATTGCCAAGAAGATTGGCAAGTCAGGAGGAGATGTCGGCGACGAGCTTACTCTCCTTTCTGTTATGATCAGCTACCCCATTCTCAGAACACTGGAGATATATTTCGTAGGCAGGTAACTTCACTCAGTCCTGTCTCTGTGAGTATGAACGGGTTTTGCTTTTCTTCAGCTCTGGCCACCCTCGCATAGCTAATTTCCCGCCCCGCTGAAAAGGGCGACTGGCAGTACCAGTGGCTTGCCAAGAAAGGCCGGGAACTGAGCTCGGCCCGCCGCCACTTATGGCCCCATTTCGGCCCACCATCTTGGCAGTGGGCAGTCAATGGGTGAGTGAAGAGAGGACAATTTACGTGACCATCACGGCTGACCCAGCCACGCCGCAATGGGTCGCGTAATTTGTCACCCGCATGATGGGGGTTAACTGGTGGCTTATTTCTATCCCCAAACATTATCGCTTCAACCGCATATTTTACAGCATAACCGGCTCGCTCTGCATGATGGAGGGATCCTGGAGTCAATGGCGCGGATTTATGACTTTTTTGATACGACGCATGTTTGGAAGTTCCGGTGTTTGTGATGAGTGTCTATCTCTGGCCATTAATAGCATTATTCTGCAGTGTTCTTACGATAGCATACAATTCAGCAGAGCTCAAAGAAAGACATAACTATTTGCTTAGCTATTAAAGACCTGGGCCAGATACCAGATGTCATCTGAACATGTCAAGCCTTTTGTTGCAGGCTGGCCGTAAAGTCGCACGCGATCGAGTTGGGGGTACGGAGTACTGAGTTTAACAAGCAACTTAAGTTACTCGGCAGCCCCGCAAGTTCTTCAGGCGGGCGTAATGCCTCTCTGCCCCGCATTCAGCACCAACTGACGCATCGAAATGGAATATCCACGATGTCTTTCATCGTCGACGCTCCTCCATCGGAACAGCATCCTCTGAGCTTGGAAACATCGCAAGAGCCCGATATTCACTGAGGAATTCTTATAGAATACAAGCTAGAAACGAGTTAAATTGCATGCGCATTGTGCTTTGCCGTTTGGTCTTGACAGATGACTCTTCAGGCTTTTTGTACTAAGGTGATGCGATTTAGACGATTAGTTGACTCCCCGTTGCACAATCTACTCAACGTCCACTGGGAGCTGCGCTCCGTCTCTGCGCGCACAGTATAGCTAGACGTGCCATCCAGATCTTTCGAGGCTTGAGCTTTCTCGAGTCGCATATAGTTATAACTAACACCCACGGAGTGAAGTGCCGTCCCCGCCGCTTCCTCTCCACCAACAAACACTCCGCAGTCTGTCTCAGTGTGCCTCCCTCGCCCTCGTCAATCTCTACTACAGCCCTTCATCTTTTCAAATTAGACTAGATAGCAACTCCTCGCCTCTCCAGGTAGCCCAAATGCCCCTTGAGCTGGAGGTCTAAACGCCCTTCCCCCCCAATGGCAGCCCCCAACACAGCCCAAGCCTTCCACGGCACCATTGTGCACTCCACCACGCCCACCGACCTGGCCATCCTCGAGCAAGCCCTCCTCGTGATCGATGCGGCCGGCATCATCCTCCTCCTCCAGCCCAACACCCCGGCCGAGCAAATCTCCCGGGTGCTGTCCTCGCTGTTCCCTACCAGCCTACCGCCCGTCACGTCCCTCGCCCGCGGGCAGCTCCTCATCCCGGGCTTCGTTGACACGCACCACCACGCGCCGCAATGGCTGCACCGGGGCCAGGGCCAAGGCCTCCATATCCTCGAGTGGTTGGACCAGGTGGCCTTTCCCAACGAAGCGCGCTTCGAGGACGCCTCTCACGCCCGCCGCGTGTACGGCAGCGTCGTGGCCGGCATGCTGCGACAGGGCGTCACCACCGCGAGCTACTACGGCTCCAAGCACGGCGAGGCGACCAAGATCCTCGCCGATATCTGTCTGCAGCGCGGCCAGAGAGCCCTCGTCGGGAAGTGCAACATGTCGCGCAATGCGCCGGACTACTACCGCGACGCGGATGAGGACGAGTCGCTCCGGGTCACGCTCGACTGCATCGACCACATCGCCAAGATCGACCCCCATGGCCGTCTGGTGCGGCATGTGCTGACCCCGAGATTCGCTATATGCTGCGACCCGAAGCTGCTCGCGGGCCTGGGCGATATCGCGGCGCGGCATCCCGAAATGCCCATCCAGACGCACTTCAACGAGTCCGAGCAGGAGAAGAACGCCACTCTGACGCTCTTCCCGGACTTCACCAACGAGGCAGACCTGTACCATCACTACGGACTGCTGAACAACCGGTCCATCCTCGCGCACTGCACCATCATGACGGACTACGAGACGCAGCGCCTCGCGGACCTGAAGTGCGGCGTTGCGCACTGCCCCACCGCCAACATGACCATAGGAGGGGGGTTCATGGCAGCGCCGATAAAAGACTTTCTTCGACGGGGCATCAAAGTCGGCCTGGGGACAGATTCGGGCGGTGGGTATTCGTCGTCGATGCTCAACGCCATGCAGCACAGTCTAGTGGCGTCCTTTGCGAGGGATTACTTGGATACCAAGGACGGGGTTGACGAGACTGCGGCGGTTTCGTTCGAGGAGGTCTTTCATATGGCCACGCTGGGAGGCGCGCAGGTCGTGGGTTTGGATAAGGAGGTGGGCAACTTTGAGATTGGCAAGCAGTTTGACGCGCTGGTGGTGGATATCCGCGCCGAGAGGGGCGGCGTGAATGCTCCTCTAGAGACGGATGATTCGTGGAGGACGGTGCTGGAGAAGTTTGTCATGACGGGCGATGATAGGAATATTACGCGTGTATTTGTGCGTGGTGCAACGGTGCATGGTGGGTGAGGGTTCGGGACGGACACCGGATACTGTGTGCGATTTGATCAGATTTTGCGAGATAATGAATCTATAGAATTACGATTATTATACATTTTACAAAGGACTCCTAAACTCTCATGCCGTTGTTTATGTGGCTGATATTTGCGTGACCCCCGTTGCCACCACTGGAGATATGCTTGTCTATGCGAAGACCCCATGGTATCAAGAATAACGCCGTAAATATGCCCAGTCACACCTAGTTGAGGTTGGAAACAAAAAAAACTCCAAAAAAAAAAAAGCAACAGTATCAAGTTACTGTTCGTCCTCCAGCCCATATTCAACATCCATATGTCCATCATCATCATCGTCGTCGTCGTCATATCCACCGGCGAATTCCTCCTCTCCACCATACTCCTCATGCTGTTCTTCTTGTTGCTCTTCCTCCCCGTCCTCCTCATCGCCTGCAACACTCTCCTCCGGCGCCTCGTTTGCATCGTCAGCATCATCGGCGCCAAGAGTGCTGCCTGCGGCACTAGTCTTGCGACTTGTGGCTGCAGATCCCAGACCACCTGCGTTCGGGATGTCGAAGATGCTGCGGATGGCATCGTAGTTGATTCGCTTCGACCACGCCCTGTCCTTGGCCACGTTGATGGCTGCCTCAGCGGCGGAACTAGCAGGGCTGGTTTGACCTTCACCCATTCGAGCACGCTTCCGGCGCCGACGGGTTTGCTTGGGCCTGTCGGCTTCAATCTTCTTCCGGAACACTTTTTCTTGATGTTGTCGTAGCCAGTCTTTGTTCTGGTTAACCCAGATTAGCTCTTTAATGCGGGCTTCTTCGGGTGATAAGAGGCAGTTGATAACTTCTAGGTCATTGGCGAATTCGTCTTCAGTTACGTCTGATGCCATGGATACTGCCTTGCCGGGCCGTTGCTTAAGTGCCCAGGAAGAGTGAATCATGGCGCGCTGTTCGGCGTTGGAATACGCGAGGGCATGTTCGTAGGTAAGCGGGTCATTAAAGATTTCCTCAATCTGACCCTCCAACTCCGCTTCGTCTTCTTCCCACTCCTCGTTGATGGGAAGCTGAGGTGTAGCGCGTTGTTTCCCTTTATTGGTGGGCTGCTGCTGACCCCCCTCGCGGTCCATTTCATTGTCGATGGCATCCCCAAATTCATGGGCCAGTTTTTCTAACTCGTCGTTGCCCTGGGTCTCTTCGCCGTCTTCACTGGTCCTGATGCTGGGCATATCTGCGGGAATCTGTGAGGGCAGGGGCGGAATAATGAAGCCGTCGGCGTCACGACGAAATTTAATGGCAGGAGCTTTGGACATATCTGCACCGCCTTCCGTCATTCTCCGTTGGCGCGATTCTGTGGGGACTGGAGTATTCTCATCTTCTTCGATATTTCCCGCCGCGCTTCGCTTTCTTTTGCGTGATTTGTCTTCGGCATCCTTCCTGTATTCTTCCGACTTACGATAGAATGATGGAGGATCGTGCGAGCTCTCCAGGAAGTCCTGCTTAAGAAAATCCTCCACGGACATATGACTCGATTCCGTAATGTTGAATTCCTGAAGACGGTTCTGGATGGTATGGTTGGTTACCTTGACGATATACACTACCTCGCGAACTGTTCGTCGAAAGTTGTGCATTCGCGCAGCCATCAAAAGACAAGCGCCACAGATACCTGATGGACGACGACCCATGACCATCCAATCTCTGCTCATACGTTTGACCAGCCTTACAGCATCTTCGGCCACCTTGGCCGTTTCTTGGTGAAACTCCATCTTGGTTGCAAAACGCCAGATGAGATCTTCGGGATATACAGGGATAAGTCCATCGTTGCCAATAGGCACCACTTCGTTGAGCTTTTTAAAGATGCGCCCCAGCTTAAACACGTTCAACTGGACCAAGTCGGCCAAATCGATCAACATGACCTTACATGGGGGCTCTGCTCGGCAGGCAGCATAGAGACAGACGGCAGCGACACTAGCGAGTGTTCGACCCTGGATGAAGTTGGCTCCCGAAGCGAGCTTAAAAACTTGGGTGCCGGCAGTAACTAGACTCTCACTAACGTTGAGTTGCTGTGCATAACCCTGCATAAGACCGCGAGCCTCTCGAATACTTTTCTCTCGATCTTCGCTTCCGCCAACTCGTCTAAACGCGGGACCCATGCTTCGCACGCCAGCTTGATCTGCACCGATGAATGAACCCTGAACCATGGCGGCACCAGAAGAAGTTTCACCAAACTGGACCTCGGCGACGATATTGCTGTCATCAGCGACACGACCACATGTTTGACATGTGCCGTCCACGACATTCGGTTTCGGACACGCTTTATTGGGACATTGTTGGCGAGCTGGTGCGGCAACAGACCCGTTGCGGTTTGCAGACGAAGACGCTGACTGAGATTGTGATGCGGCCTGCGCTTGGCGGCGTTCTTCACGCTCCCTCATAGCCCGGATGGCATTTGGCCGAGAGAAACGAGATTTGGTAGAGCCACCTCCAGCGCTGGCTTTCCTGTTGGGATTTAATAGTGAAGACATGGCTGTGTGACAGTATATGTGATGAGTGTAAGTGAAGCGAGAACTTGTCTAAGTTGATAAAGATGATGTGGTATTGATTTGTGAGTATTGGAGTCCCAGGAATGTTTGACTAGAGAGCGTTCTGGGAACCCCATGCACCGCCGGAGGTTAAATTGATAGCAAAATATGATGAATGGTATGAGGATACCATGAGCATGCTGAATTGAGCAGCTGCAAAGATGGCAAGATTCGGCGAGTTGTTGACCGGCACGCGACGGGCGCTGAGGAAAAGTGCAGAAAAAGTCTGCCCGGGGCAAAATGTGTTGCTGGGAGGTGCGCGGTGCAGAGGGCAAAATGGACAAGACGAATGAAAGTTTGGTAGAAGAGCTTGCGTGTTCGAGGCGGCGTGCTGGCCAAAAAAAAAAAAAAAGCCACAACTGGGTTTGCTGAGTCACTCGTCACTCCCGCACTCTGTGTGCATTTGTGTGTGCGTGCTAGTCGGAGCTGCAGAGAACGCTATAATAGCTACTGGTTTATACCGGAAATAAAAGGCGCATCTATTTCACGTAACGGACACGCGAGCTGAGCTGTGGTTACTATGCGACGCGATTTAGACGGTTTTATTGTTTGTACAGATTTCCGCCACCAGTGAACAAAGAAATAGTCGTGGTAAAGCACTGGACAGGATTTGGTTTACGTGGTAGCCACCGATTGAAATCAGATAACCGAAGTAGAGCCGAGTACACTCGCTCGTTGCGAAGTCTTTCCGAATTTCCAGTGAACCGACACTAAATTCATCATTGACCATTTTTCGTCTTCTCTGTGCTTCTCCTTCCACGTCGAGTTTCATTACGCCATATCACAATTGTCAGCAGCAGCAGCCAGTTACCGCTTTCAGCTCGCCGAGTATACATGTAGACTCCGCCGCCACTAAACAATGTCGATTGTTGGCCATGTGCCATGCGGAGTAGCCGTTTCCATGCAAGCTTCGTTCTCTCCATTAATAATAATTGCGAGGCCCTGGACTGTGCTGCCGTAGTGCTCGCTAAGCATGCCTTGCTGTCCATGCCTATTTCTAGTTGCGGTGGATGTTGAGGCCGGAATTCAGGCCCTCAGATCCGTGCCACTGCAGCAACATATGACATACTAGTACTCCGTAGACTGGGTGACGGTAAGAGACAAGTTTGGGCCGCGACTCCGCGAGGTTCCAAAGCTCGACCCCACACTTGAGTTTATAGCATCGCCTTCTAGTGACATTGTACGGAGTCAAATTATAAAAGACGACGATCTTTCCATTTGATGGTGAGAACTGAGAGCAACACTTCATTCCGGCAAAGAGCACTATAACAGAGCAGCAATTCAGATTATACACTACACCGCCGCCACTCACGCACAATGCATACTCCTCTCACGTTTGCGGCGGATCCCGACACCGATATCTGGAAAAAGCCGCCTACGCACAACGTATTTACAGGTAAGGCCACCATGTGTGCGTGCTCATTGTTGAACCTAATCTTTATATCTGATCGTCGGCACACTCCGCCCCAACATCCAATTCACACTCACTCCAGTGAGGTACAGCATGGCTGAAGTCTTTGTAGCCCCCTACCGTCCACATTCTACAGGGCCTTCGCTCAAATTCATCTCTGCCACGCTGACCTTCATTGCCACCTCCACCCATCAATTCGACCAGGCCGGCATCCTGCTCAGCTTCACCAAGGACTCCGATCGCAAGTGGATCAAGTCGGGTGTCGAGCTCTTCAACGACGCACCCCGTCTTTCCACCGTCTGCACAGACAACTACTCTGACTGGAGCGTGTCGGATGCCCCCCGTGGAGATGAGATTCGCAGCGGCTGCAAACCTGTGACTATTACCGTCGAGCGCCAGGAGGATGAGCTCGGTCTGAGTTTATGGGTGTACCACCTTGATGGGAGTCGGAAGACGCCGCTGCGAGAGATTACCTGGCCATTTGGCACGGCCGGCGAGGGTTGGGAACTCGAAGTCTCGGCGGCTATTGCGAGGCCATTCAAGGACACGGAGGATAAGCTGGAGGCTACGTTTCAGAACTTTGATGTAAAGTGGAAGAATTAACTACGAGAGGCGAAGTGGTCCTATAGCATAGCATCATCAGCCGTCCAACTTGGCCAACACTTCTTCTCCTGCGCGGAGCCCAGAATTGACTGCCCCCTCCATGTAACCGCTCCATTTGGTCGCCGTTTCTGTTCCCGCCCAGTGAACTCGCCCGACTGGTTTGCGCATCCATGATCCCAGACTCGTCCAAGTTCCTGGTATAGGTACCGCGGTTGGACACCCGCCAGACCATGGCTCATGCATCATCGTGTGTATGGATAATTTGGTAGGGTGGCGCCCTTGTTTGCCGAAGCTGTCCTCCAACTCCGCCCGGACAATCTCTTCCCTTTTGTCGTTGCTCATGTCAAGAAACTTAATCGCCTTGGACCCTGTCACAAAGGCTATCACCATTCCACAATTGGAGTTGAGGGGAGTTGCATCTGCAATCATACCCAAGTATCCATCGGGGCTGATAACTTCGCCGCGCAGCCCCAAGTCGCGCCAAAATGGGCTTGCATACGTCGCCACCACCTTCCAGTACTTGCCCATCAGCATGCTCTCAATCAGCTTTACCTTCTGTTGGGGAAGGGCAGGCGTGAAGGCGACCTGTAGAATATGTGGCTGTGGTGTGGCAAACACAACCTGACGACCCCTATATTGTCCCTTTCTTGTCTTAACCACGGCATGACTGTCCTTTTCGTCATCATCAACACTTATGACGGGCTCCTCCAAATGCACCGCATCACCAAGCTTCTTGTGTATGCAATTCGCAATAGCCTGCCCCCCGCCAACCATGAGTTCCATCTGCGCTCCTTGGTCAATCGTACCCAGCACGGTGAGACTCACGCCAGATTTGCAATACCACAATGCATGCAGCATGCTCACTTGCGACGTGTCACATCCCCAAATCAGCTCAAAGGCCATTCGGGTGAGATCTCTCCCGCTTTTCGTCCACATCTTCGACCGCACCCACTCCGCCACAGTCTGATGATCGAGCTCCATGGCTTTTTCGGTCTTCCATGGCTCCTCTAGATCCACCCTGGCAGACATCCGCTCAAACGTCTTGACGACCTTGCCCGCATCGACCAGACCTAGAATTGGCAGCGGGGGCAATAGGGAAGAGGAGTACGTCTTGCACTGGCCGCGATTTCGAAATACGCTCTTGCCCTTGATGTTGACATTGTATGTGGCGATGCTGAACTCTTCGGCCAGTTTGTGCATGTTAGGCTGCTGGACCCCGAGAAACATGCCGCCGTAGTCCTCGTAGGTTCCATCTTCGAGATGCTTGGTCCAGACGCGGCCACCGACCCGGTCGCGCGCTTCTAACAAAAGGATGGACTTGCCATTCTCGGATAGTGTTTTCGCGGCAGATAGACCGGCGTATCCAGCGCCGACAATGATGCAGTCGAATTCCGCTGACATTGGTGCTGCTAGGAGAGAAGAAGATGTATGATGCAGGTCTCCGATCAGAGTGATCTACCATGAACATGGACAGAAGAACTTGAGGTTGATGTAGTTTACGACTAAACGGCTGGCGCGTATGTTTATGTTAAGTTTCGTCGTGCCTCGTTCATGTCAGCTTACGAACCATGTGGCGACACTTTGCCCCAACAAAGCTAGCTAAGACATGGCTGAGAACTGTGGCGCCGTAACGAGTCAACTGTCACCCTTTATTAATGGTCTGTTAGTTGAGGTCATCGTCAACTTCAGACAACCCGGCGCAGCAGAGTTCCCAAAACGGTAATTAATGTTCATCTGGTTGTTCTGGGTCTCCGCCAACCCCGAGCCCCGACGCGCTACTCCGTATTTAGTGTCTAATTAAGAGCTATGTTCTAGCGCGTACACAACGCCAATTGGTGTACGGAGTAACTACTGATTGCGTCCAGCACTACGTGGCCGCATCTTTCCTTCGGAATTTCGGACCTTGGCATGCATGCACTACAACTATTGTGTGTCCGGCTCCTCTATTGCAGTACACACAGAAGTCTGTCGCACTCTGTCCAGTCTCATCTATAGGTGCTGGGTTAGGCTAAGTCGCGCTTCTCGCAAGCGCATTCACACACTTTGTAGCGCTTCAACTATCAACTTATGCTGTAGATACTGTGTGAATAGCGCCTCAAAATTCCGGTGTATGGATGGGCGAAAACACCGTGTTCGGCTTCTTTAAGGTGAATGAGAAAGCGATCGTGATGGTGTAGCAAACATGCACTTGTCTACAGTTTAACGGATTGTGGTGATAGAAGCTGGGTCTTAAGGGATTTCGGGTGGGCCGCAGATAGCCGAAGTGCGTAGTGAGAAGAAGACGCCATAAAACGACGGCAAAAGTCGGATATTTGAACCCTGATTCTACGGAACAAAAAAAAAGCTATATCACCAGAGACGATTAGGGACAATCTAACTAACTAGTTTCGGCTGCTGAGTGCTCACGGTGTAAATTACTATGTGACTTTTGTTCATATGCAGGGTAACAGATGTGGGGGCTAGCAGGATGGGGGGTCTTTAATGTCGGCCCGATGATATCGCCTCTTTGGGCCATATACCGATCATTAATTATACCGCTGGGAAATGCAGACTGCTGCTCGGCTGTCAAAGCTTAATGCAATGTAACTCTCGGAATATTTAAATTACAGCGATGCAACAGGACTTGGGTGCTAGGGTCTAACCTGACACCTGACACCTGACACCATCGTGGGGCCTATCGTCCTTGCACGCTATATGAAAAGGAACATTCTCGAAAAGTCGACACTTGGGTATCAGATGAGACAGGGTTCACAGTCACTAGTATAAACGTGGGTTTGTGGCTCGGGCAGCTCTCAATCTGCACACGCCCACCCTTGAACCATGCTCAGTTACGCATATGTAGCAGGTTTTGGCTCGCTTCTAGCGGATCTACCGAAGCTTCCATGCAGCAAGGGGTAGGTATCTCGTAATTGTCTTGCAACATTGCACCTGAATCTAAGATTGGGGAGCTCCACGATCTGGCTACGGTGCACTCCCTATAGAAAAGGGGCAATATTAGTGGAACGGAAGTCTTCGAAATGTTCTCGAAATTGTGAAGTAACTATCTATAATGCGGGTAGGCCAATTTTAATAATTAATCCACAGTTAGGCTCGCTAAACTCGCGGGTCAGAAGCCATCCTTGTTTGCTGTGTCCGTTCCAATCAGCTGCTCTGCATTCGTATATGTGATCGTATGGACGAAAGGTCAAACTCGAAAATCTCAGCCATGACCCGCCTCCCAGGCCTGAGCAAAGATGTCCATCCTCCTAACTAGGCCAATTCTCCGCGGTTCCCAGTTCAAGTACTGGTTCGCCCTGGAACTAGATACCTGGACTGACGAGCCCAGAGCTGCGAAAAGCAAGTTATCCCCGGGCCCTACAAAGTCCAGTTGAAGTGCAGCCGTCGAGCCGTACCGTGCATTTGTTGAAGCTGCAAAAGCTTCCAAGATGTCTCTCATGTTTTCGATGCTCGAGCTTAAGTTGAACACAGGATAGGTGCCGCTGCCGGCTAGTAAGGGCAACTTGGTCACTGCGGAGGATACTGCTGCGGCCACATCATCGACATGAACTAGAGAGGTCCGCGCTGACAATGTAACAGGGAGCTGTGCTACTTGCTTGCCCTCCTTCACCGCGGAAAAAATGGGCTTGAATAGCGCTGCCCAAATAGTCGATGCACGTCCATATGTCAGGGCCGGTCGCAAGATCATAACATCTAGCCATGGACGGGTTGCCAGGGCTTGGCGCTCGATCTCAGGCCGCCACTTAACCAGGTCAATGGGATCTGCCTGTGACGTTGGCAGACCGACTGGGTCAAGATCAGAAGCTTCCGTAGCGGTTTCGCCATGGACCCAAAACCCTGAGATGTACAAATACCCCAGCTTTGGCCCAGAGCCAATGCCCTGCCTCTCGTAGGACTGGGCCCTTTCTTTTCCAACCTGAGCCACCGTCTCTATTATCTTAGAACTGTCTCCTTTGGCGGATGTCGCGTCAATGACCACGTCGATGCGGTTTGTATGAACTGCATCGATGAAAGGCTGCGGCTCATTGGCTGGGTCATTCAGGATAATAGGGATGATTTCGTCTCTGACAAGGTTCCGAGCGGATGATGGTGAACGAGTTGATCCGTAGACAGTGTGATGCCCGGTCTGATGCAACGCCTTGGTGATCTGGGTTCCGAGATACCCCGTGGCGCCGAGTACGAGGATTCGAGGCATGATGCTGACGTTGCGGTGATTTGAAAAGCGTATTTAGTGATTGTGCGTATGGACTTGCTCCTTGATTTAATTTGAGGAGTAGATGCAACTACTGACCTGCAGGCAGGTTGTTGTTTTCTTATCATATATTATTTAACAACTTGAAGTTGTATTGCTAGTTGTTCTTGATTTCAAATGCACGGTTTGTAATCCACCAGATAATATAATTATATCCGCACTTCACTGCCTATTTCGTCCGTATAGTTCGTCCTCTAGTAGATGTGTGACTCGAGCGGTATCCATCGAGCACCGCTGCTTACCAATGCTGCGCGGGTAAAAAGGAAACTTTATGTCTGTGCTAGGTCCTCATTTGGTGGCGCAAATGTCAAGAGATAAGACTCAGTGGGAAGAGGTTGGTGATTGCGAGATAGCATATGATTTCCTAATTGGGAATCAACTTGCGAACTTGCCCCGTATTAATCCAAGCGCAACACCCCCAGAACTGGGCTAGTTGGTGTCGCATCCAACTGCACACTGTCCTCTCTCAAATGATATTAGACGACGATAACCAAAAATGTCCGCTCAAAAGCAGCCACATCGCGGCTCTATGAAGCATATGACTCATAAACTGAGAGAGGCTTACTTAATGATTATCGCGCAGTTTGTTTCAGGGATGGAAAATCGATTTGTTGCGATCTAGGGACAAAAAATGGCATAGCCCAGTGGCCTCTTTTTGTGGTAGTTATACCCCTTTACATAGCGCGACACGATTCAATGATCCATCTTCATATCTCTATTACTAAATTCCTATTATATGCTTGATTAGAAATTTAACAACTTCTTCGCGCCTATTTCTTACTGCATATGCCAGTGTTACTATGTCTTGTTGACAAATATCATCCTCATGGTGAAAAAACAACTTCACAACATCAATGTGCCCGTTGCTTGCGGCAAGGTCTAGCGCTGACTTGCCCTCATCATCCAGAAAGTCCACATCTGCGCCGTAACTGAGTAGTAGCTGAACAATACTTTCGTGTCCATTACTCGCGGCGCGGGCTAGCGCTGTTTTATCTCTGTAGTCTTGCAAATCAATATCCGCGTTCTGCTGAAGCAAGAGGCGAACAATACCATCGTACCCATTCTCGGCTGCGAGAATTAGGGCTGTTGCTTCCTGGAGACTTTGTAGATCGACATTCGCGTTGTAATGCAGCAGCAAATTAACCATCCTTTCATCCCCTCTTGCAGCCGCGTAACTCAAGGGCGTCTGATAATCCGCACAGACATCATCGCTAATTGAGTCGATATTGGCGCCGCGGCGAATGAGAAGGTTTACAACCTGCTCTCGACCGTTTTCTGCTGCGAGGGAAAGTGGCGTTTGGCCACGCATATCTCTGAAATCAATTTCGGCCCCTCTGTCTAGCAGTAGCTGTACCACACCAGCATATCCATTTAAAGCTGCATAGGACAATGCTGTTCGCCCTATCTCGCATGGCGTATTTATGTCAAATTGAGGGAGAAGATACCCAACTATGCTGTCAAGTCCAAAATAGGCGGCTAAATGCAATCCATTCACACGACGCGAACCGTCCCAGTCGCATCTGTCATGACGCTCGTCGTCAACGTTGTGTTCCAGAAGAAGCGACTGACTGGAGGCGTCACATTTCGGAAACGATAAAAGCAACGAGAAAACTTCTTGGCACGCTGACCGCGCTTCCTGAAGATGGTAGCCCCAGTTCTTCGCAGCGTAGTCGTAAAACTTATACTTCGATAACCGGTCTCGGAACTCGACAAGCCCTTGGCAATCACTAGCACAACGTCCGGCTGCGAATGTATCCAATGAGAGGTACCGCACGCAAGCTATTGCAACGCCATATTCAAGAACTTGTCTCTCCGGTATCAACGTATTCTCAAAGTAATGCTGCACTGTAAAGTGTACAAGTCGAATAATGTTCGTTTCTCTCTCAATTGTAATCAGCCCACAGCAGATGTTGGGAAAATCACTGCTGTTTTGCCACGTCTCAGGATCCAATGGGTTCTCGCCGGTTTGTATTGCGAGTGCATGTTGAAGCTCAAGAACGTTGATCGGCCGCTTGGCGAGCGTAAGCCAAGTAAAAATACGCTTGGCAAGATGTCGATGGTGTTGACTGATTCTCCTAATAGCAATTCTGTATGCTTCATTGTATGCAGACGAGCCCGATGGAAGATTTTTGAGGGCTGCCTTAACATCTTTGACAGATCCTTTGCTTATCAGATCTTCGAAGGCCAAGCGAGCCAAGAGGAACCTATCTTTCACTTAGCACTGTACTTACTCTGTGTGTTAATGCTCGTCAACTCACATGCCCTTAGCTGCAGTTATGATGGTACTCTTAACCTCTTCTGCAAGGCCTGATGTACTTAAAATATGTGCAGGAATTCGACACGCGTTGCTATCAAGATAACTTCTTATGTCGCGTTCCACAGCGGCAATCTCCAATGACTCCACCTTTTTAAACCATTTCTCAACATAGAACACGTCCTTTCTTGCGGTCATAAGTATATTAGCTGAATATGTCTCTTGGAGAGGGACTAACTCTCGCAGGAGCTCATATTGAGAGCCATTCAGTTCGTCGAGCGCATCGATAACAATAAAAACTCTCTCAAAACTTTGAACCACAGTGTGCAACATAGTTGCTACTTCTGAAAGTATTGGCTTTGACCGCGCCTTGTAATGTCTTTGATGAAAGACTTTGACGACATGTGCCAGATCTGGTCGGCTATGCAAGAGCTGCTTCAAAATGTTTGCGAGGATGTTGTCTGCCTTTTGCTCCTGTTGACGTCGGAAATCGCAATATACATAAGCAATACCTATTCCAGAGTGGCTCAGATACTTTTGTTGGAGGAAATTGATAACACTCGAGGCGGCAAATGTCTTTCCAGCGCCAGGGATGCCGAAGCCATGGAGCACTTGGCCTGGAGTCTTCTCCCAGTGCTGGAACTCACGGGTGTCGAAGAGCCACAAGCATGTCCCTCTCTGTTTTTCCCGCAAGATCTCGTTTTGCTTAGGAGCATAATCCGTGTGCGATAACCAATCAAGTAGCTGTTCGTAATCTGCATCACGCTGATGGCGAGCGACGTACGTCATTTCTTCTTGTATGCCTAAAAGAAGAATTACTATCTAGATTTGGACTGAGAAAAGCTATAAAAGATCTAATACAAACCCAAGACAATATCTCTCATTCTCATCTCATGATGCACCTGTTGTACGACAACACGTTGCAAGAGATCTTTCGCATATACTGCAGCTGTCATACTGGCATAGCCCCGCCATTCAGTAGACCAAGACCTATCAGCATAGTCGCAGATTCCGCGGATAACGAGGCAAGGAACATTGTTCATTAGTCCCGCAGCTTCCATCTCAAAACAAAGAACGTCGATATCTTCTGACAGCATGTCTCGAATGTGACTATCTTCCATAAAGGTATGCGCCGAAGCAATGAGGCCGTAGTGTATGCTTGGTTCATCTTGAAGTGAGGCCGGGGTTGCACCTATCTGAACCATTGATTTGTTGTCTAAATTCGGCGTCTCGCTTGTTGTGGGCGGTCTGCTGTACTTTTCCCGAAGTCTCACATTTTTTGCAATTATGGAATTGATCTTCTCGTTGATATCGCTAGCACTCCCTTCATGTCTAGCCCGGAGTTGTGTTATTGCTGCAAGCAAAGACTTTGGTGGTGGAGCCAAGTACTCCACGCTTTGAAAGCGGCCGGACTGAATTGTCTTCCCATAGTCATAGTGAACTACGCCACCATAGTTGGTCCCATTGTGATTGTTTGGGACGCTGACAACAACATCCCCTAATCGAATGTTGTGTTTCTTTGGGGCACCGCCGCCAACACCAACCATTAGGCAAAATCTAATGTTGGGAAACGTTGTACACATACTGTTCGCCGCGGCGGCTGCATTTGCCGCTCCGTTGCGTCCAATCGGAAGAACCACGATGACGATGTTGTGCTTTCCTAGCCGGCCCAGTATGTAGTTGTTCTCGTCGTTTGGGCCAACAGTGGGTGGTTCGTGCTCCTCATCAAGGACTGTCAGTGCAGCCCTACACTCAGATGGAAGGACGCAAAGCCAACCAATCGTATAGATGTGAGTGTCTGACATTGTGCGTCAAGACGATGTATATAATAGAAGTACAACAAGCTGTGGATGGCTCTTCTGGATGAAATATTTTATGAGGAATGGGGCGAAAATGGCACTTGTCAAGTGAGGAGATGTAAGAAAGTAATTTTTGTTGCAAAGAAAGGGCGAACAGAAAAAACGGTGAGCTACACAGCCACAAGGCTGCATCTAACCAGCTGTACAACTTTGCTTTTTAGCAATCGAGGCTTTGATGACCAACAATTGGACTAGACTGGCTGCCTGATTCCGGTTGGGCGGGGCAGTAAACTTTGGTACAGCCCTCTGCCAGCCTTGTTATGCACACCGTTGGGCTTGCAAACAATGACCTGAATGCCACGTACATCGAGCTAAAGTAGCTCAAGGTAGTAACATCTAAAGTAGGGGCGGGAGAGGAAAGAATAAGGAAAAGCTCTGTGGGATTTGCTCGCCATGTGGGAGAAGAAAGAAATTATACTGAATTCTCAATTCGGGCCAAGATAGACAGGGTGTTAAAGGAAACTTGGGTTTCAAGAGGGGGAAAAAAAGTGCCCCTAAGTCCACATGTGTCCGGGCTAAGAATGCGCGATTTGTCGTAGTGGGTGTCATGGATGTTGAGGCTGACGTTGCCCGCGCTACCTGAGTGAAGGATGAGACGATGGCATGTTGGGAATCGGAGGAAGGGGTGGCGGGCTCGACAGGGCGAAGAGGGCTGAGGAGAGAATAGTTGGAAGTTGGGGGGAGTCGATGGTCTGGGAGGCTGAAAGTGGGGCGAAGCTCAATGCCGCTGCGGGCAGGCGGTCAAAAACGGCAGCAAATTTGCAGCGATGTAACATAATCATGCGGATAGAAGAATGGTGTTGCGTTGGTTAATCTCTTGCACCTTTGGAAAGGTATTATGTCATTTATGCTATGCTCAAAAACTTCCATTTACATTTATCATCTTGGTTCGAAATAGATAGCTTCCGAAATAGCCTATAAGAATATTTTGTGATGTCCTCAAAAAGACTCGACTTGGTCTTAGAGGCGACAGTACAGGTGCTCCACGTGAAGACAACCTTGTAGATAGGAGGCATCGAAAGAGTTTACAAGGGTTTCAAGTGCAAGTGGATATTTAAACAGGAATTTTTGCTGCAGCAGAGGTACATGTAATCGAGATCGAAAAGTCAAATTTTTGAACAAGTCAAACTTATTAGATAACCTGCACATATCCGACAGTCGGGTTTGAGACCTCACGTTTGTTCCTGAGCCATACATGAATAGTGGCCATTTATCAAAGTTGATTTGCAATACCATAACAACGATGATGTTTTCAAGAAATGCCCTGAATGCGAGGGCTATGGATAAAGTCCGTGATGCGCTCGGCGGTTCCTGGAATCTCGCACTAGCATTGTAGCTACTCTCAAGCAAAAGCATGTCCTGCTTGCATTGTGCCCCTGATTTAATTCGGAGGCATAACCAATTTTCTTACGCTATCGCTGTGTAGATCTTTAGACACTTACTCTGGATGGAGAGAAAAGGCTTGTCACGAAGAATTACTGTAGTACAGGAATGAGAGTCCAAATGTCCCAAAAATGCTAGCTCTGCGTACGTCTCGGGCATTTGCTGTTTTAATAAAAGTGCAAATCTGAGGCTCGGAAGCGTTATCCTGTTCTTATCTCCCATATCTCGACGTGAGCACCGTTATTGAACAGCACCTGAGGCACAGCGTCTTGTTCCTCTTCAACAGCCAGCGATAGCGGCGACCGGCCACGTTCATCCTTGGCCTCGATGCTAGCACCTTTATCAAGCAGTAGCCGAACCATAGCCTCATGTGCCTCCTTGGCAGCCAGCGATAGCGGCGTTCAGCCACATTCATCCTTGGCCTCGATATTAGCACCTTTATCGAGCAGCAGCTAAGCCACAGTCTCGTGTCCCCTCATAGCAACCCACGATAACAGCATCCGGCTATATTTATCCTTAGCCTCGATGTTAGCACCTTTGCCGAGCAGCAGCTGAGCCATAGCCTCGTGTCCCCGTATAGCAGCCCACGATAGCGGCGTTCGGCCACCTCTATCCTTAACCTCGATGGTTGCACCTTTATCGAGCAGCAGCTGAGCTATAGCCTCGTGTCCTGTTATAGCAGCATACGATAGCGGCGTTCGACCAATTCCATCCCTGGCCTCGATGCTAGCACCTTTATCGAGCAGTAGCCGAGCCGTAGCCTCGTGTCCCTCCTCGGCAGCTAGCGATAGCGGCGTTAGGCCACATTCATCCTCGGCCTCGATGCTAGCACCCTTGTCGAGCAGCAGCTGAGCCACAGCCTCGTGTCCCATTATAGCAGCCCACGATAGCGGCGTTCGGCCACCTCCATCCTTGGCCTCGATGCTAGCACCTTTATCGAGCAGCAGCTGAGCCACAGCCTTGTGTCCCCTTATAGCAGCCCATGACAGCGGCGTTCGGCGACCTCCATCCTTGGCCTTGATGCTAGCACCTTTATCGAGCAGTAGCCGAACCATACCCTCGTGTCCGTCCCCGGCAGCCAGTGATAGCGGCGACTGGCCACTTTCATCCTTGGCCTCGATGCTAGCACCTTTATCGAGCAGCAGCTGAATCACAGCCTCGTGTCCCTCCATAGCAGCCCACGATAGCGGCGTCCGGCTATAATCATTGTCTTCAATGTCGGCGTTAGCGCCCTTGTCGAGCAGCAGCTTGACCATGCCCAGGTGCCCAAAATAGGCGGCAACTATAAGACTCGTAAGATGCGTTGGGGTAAAAAGTAATCTACTGCCCCAATAGATTCTAGACCAGAATGAATAGCTCTTTGAGTCCGGATCGTAAATTTTCAGAGCGAACGGTATAATCGCATCGTTATGGACAATATTTCCTTCACGAAAGTGAAAGCCCCAATTTTCAGCTGAGTAATTGAAGAATGCGTCCGTGTCGATGGGTAAGAAGGCAATCTCTTTATTCGAATCTGATGAAAAGCTAACATTGAGTTTGGAGTTCCATTCCGCGCCAGTAGAAAGACTCGCGTCCGAGTTAAAGAAGTTTAGGCAGAGCACGCAAGCCCGCGCAAGAACAGTGTGTGCGTGATGTATCGTGATGGAATGACGCCAATACAGCTCCGGCGGAACGATTGGAAGCGATGCAAAATCAGTGACGAGGAATTCGCGCGCAGTTTGATGTAAGAAATAAACTTTGCCCTGATGGATCGAGATAAATAACCCACACCAACGTCGAAGACTTTGCTCGAAGTCTTTTTCCGCCTCTAGGTCAAGGTCATCTACAGACTGCGATCTCATGTGAATATTCATAGCAATGTTCATTTCTGGCACTGTTAATGGCCTGCTGGCCGCCAGGATAATGCACAAAGCCTTCTTGGCCAAGTCTGGTTCCGTAGACTTGCTTAGAATCTGTTCATAAGCATCGTCGACAGTCGCCGGCAAAGATCCAATAACCAACTTAATTCCCGTTTCATTCTTTGTGAAACCTTTTGTCTCCAAGTGCCTAAATACGAGATACACCCAAAGGTAGGTGCGGTGTGAGATTTCAAGCAATTGATGTACCAGGAAATTCTTGACTTTGTCTGGAAGCCTTTTCTCCACTGCTAGTTGATTGACTCGGTATTCAACAACACGGCTGACTTCTTGACTAATAGCTTCTGACTCTTCTTCTCCTGGTATGTGAATACTTGGGAAGGCATCTAAGAGTCTATTGAATCTAGACACAATCTGCTCGTATGGTCGGCTTGTTAAAAGCCACTTAATCTGGCCATGGCCCGATTGATTGTTGTGAAATTGGCTTTCCACGTTCCTCACTAGATTTTCAAACTCTGGCTCGGCACATTCATCCAATGCGTCTAGAACTAAGACTACGGACCCGGCTAGAGGATCTTGTAAAGCATTCCCCAGGATCGTCCAGAGCGAATGTGTCGAGTTAACTAACCTTGGCCCATTCTCCCGGAATTGTGGTAAGGCATGCTTAATTAAGCAAGGGCGCCGAGAGAAGAGCTGGTGTAGTAAAGCGCACAGCGCCTGGTAAACTTTATTCTGGTCATGGTCTTTAAAGAAGAAGTAACAAATTGCTGATGACCGTGATAGGTTATAATCAATTAAGTACTTAGCTAGCACTGACTTTCCACAGCCAGGGTCCGCCGAGACTAGTAATAGTCCGGAGTCCTTTTTTAACCACTCTTGAAAATTGTTATGCTGAAGGAACCACTGACATGTGCCTTCCACTCGTTTTTCCACGCGGTCCTTGTACCATTCGTAGGTGGTGTCTTTGTTGCTCTCGGTAAGGCGGAATAATTGAAGACACTTCATATGCTCAGCGGATTGTTGACGTTGAGCCGAGTCTTCTTGAATCTCAAGCTGTCTCTGCGATACACTCAGGTGCTCTTCTCCAAGTTCTTGTAGGCCTGCCGAAGTTGCTAGGATTAATACATGATGATATTCTTGGATTTCCGGGGGCTAACCTCTTAAAATGTCGCTAACTCTCCTACCGGTCTTAACACTCTTTGGCGGAATTCTGCATAGAAGATCCTTTGCGTAGGCAGCTGCTGCCATTGCTGCATAGCCCTGCCACTCATTGTTTTTATGTGTGTCTGCATAGTCACATATGCCGCGGATCACCAAGCAGGGAAATTGGTTCATTAAGCCAGCTGCTTCCATTTCGAAGCACTGGATGTCCTTCTCTGCTATAAGTCTGTCGCGGATTGTAGCATCCTTCATCACTTGATTCGCTGAGGCGATGAGCCCGTAATGAATAGCCGGGTTGTCATCGTGTTCGGTCCGTTCACGTCGCCGTACTAGTTTTGATGGGTTACTATCACAGCATTCCATGCAACTTGCATCATTATTCGAGGGATGAGTGACTTTAGACTGATATAGTCTGTCGGTGCTTGGATGCGGTCGCTTATACTTGCGCTGGAGTCGTGGGGCTTTCTGAAGAATGCTCTTGATAGTCTCTTCGATCTGATGGCCTGCACTCTCGTACTTAGTCCTAAGCCCAAGCATCGCAGCTCGGAGAAAGGCTGGCGGCTGGTTTAGAAAGCCCGTTGTGTGGAAGCCTCCATCTTGTATCGTCTTGCCAAAGTCGTACTGGAACACACCACCAGTCCCGTTACCTGGCTCGCTGACGACTACATCTCCAAGGCGTATGTCATGCTTTTGACTTGGCGCACCGCCGCCAATACCCACCATTAGACCGATCCTAACGTTGGGAAAGCTGCGAGCCAGATCTTTAGCGACACTTGCTGCAGCGGCTATACCGTACTCAGGCAAGCCAACAATGACGACATTGTGTTTCCCAACTCGGCCCAAGGTATAATCGTTATCATCGTTGTCGGGGATACACTCTAGTCCCTTGTGTTTTTCGTCAAGAAATGCCTCGGCGGCAACGCGCTCCGTGCTTATCGCGCAGATCCAGCCCACGGTGTAGTCGCTGGGGCTCAATTCTCGCTCGAGTGCATCGTCCGGCGGCGTCCGAGCATTATCACACCGTGCCTCCGGCCTCTCTTCTCGACTTAAGGCAACATCTGAAATATTCCAAGCACCGCCTCCCGAATTTATGTCTGTACTTCCCCTGGCACTATCATCTTCGCCCCTCGAAGTGCTGTATCCGGCCACCATGGCGCCGGTGACTTGGCTGCCTTGGCTGCCCGATGGGCGACGGAGCGGGCAAATGCTGCTGCCTCACGATGAACAAAGGCAAGCAAAAGCAAACCGGTTGCTGCGGTGGCGATGACAGATTCACGAATTGGCGATCGGAGAGGAAGAAGGGCAGTGGTCACCAACTTTGGTAGGAGGGAAAGCATTCCCTGATGTTGATCATCATGCGTAAGGCCTTGGTTGTCGGCGACCGACCAACGGATACCCTACTGCATCAGGTTGCGGGCGCTGTCACAACAACTGGGCGGGCACCAATGATATGATAAGTATACTGAGGCTACAGCCTCACTTTTTCGGGTCGCAACTTCGCTACTGGTCACAAAAACGCTCCACCCACCAAAACGCGCCTTTTCACTCGTATATTGAGTTAACCTCTTCGCAAATATCTGCCACCACCGACTGGGTCGACTATATACAATGTTTCTAAGGCACCTGCTAGATGCATTTCCCTGCGAGCTTGCTGTAGCCTTATACGCTCTTTCCATCGCATTATGACGTCTCGTTGCCCGCCCGCTCTAATATGTACCTCGCAGCATCCTCATCGTCATGATCAGATTGACAGACCATCCTACGCCCATCGGCCACTGTGATGATCCCACCATGCTATAACGTCCTATTTCTGCCTGCTTTACGGTGTTTTCTTAGTTCCTCAATCATCCTCGTACGCGATAGGTCTTTCGTAGTCTGACGGATTTCAGCTGACTGGACTAGAGCCCCGTGAATTAACCGATTCATTTCGTTCTTTAAGGCCGGCTGCAACTCATCCGGGGCGTCGTGAAAGTCATCAATCTCGGCAGCTACCTTGTTCAGCCGTCGTAATGTGTAAGGAGCACGAAACGGTGATGATGACGGCTGACCAGTTGTCGGCGGAGTTGTGATCTCAGAGGCGGGGATTGGATGCAATCGTCGGATCAGTTCAAAAATCGGTTGCGGATTCGAGGGCACAGTGCCAGTCTTTTTGAATGCAGACAATATGGTAGATTCTTTCAGCAGCAGTCGTCGTACCGATTCAATCATAGCTAGGAGTTCTGACTTAGTGATATGGAGGCAGCCATCACGGACAGCCGACCATGTCTAACGCCTCAGCGTGATAGTGCTTCAATGGCTGAAGGACAACGAACCCAACGGCTGAAGAATATGGGTGAGATATGGGGGCAAGCAAAAGAGTATGATGTCCTGGTCTTCTGCATACTGGATGAATTCCACCGTGTGGTGTGAACGATGCCCATCGATGATGAGCTGCTTGTACTGCTCGGTCCACTCCTCGGCAGTGTGTTTGTCTAAATACTTGATCCATTCGAGACTCTGTTCATCGTTTGTGAACCCGGTTTGTGATGAATCAATTGTGGTATCGTCGTTAGGCTCAGGAATTCGATAGAGTGTGCTTTGATGAACGGTCTAGGTAAGATGCTCTAGATCTTTGATGACAACCATTCGACCTTTTCCAATCCCAATCCTGAGCCTGGTCACAGTCGTGGAGTAATTCGAAATACATCATTACTTTCTTCACACTGCCGGCATCCTGCTTATTGTAATCTCGATTTTTTTTTTTTTTTTTTTTGGGAGAGAACAGAATATTCGTGGCGCTTCATGAAGTGATGAACCCATTTTGGCTCAACATTGGGTTGTGGAAACTTCCCAGTATTATCGCGCAAAATCAGACTTGCAGCGTCTTTGATGAATTGTTTACGGATTAAAAGAGTCATCTTATCTAGGTGATCGGTGTATCTACATACAGCAATCTCCTCAGGCTCTGTCAGCCATGCGCTGCTTGCATGACGACCCTTTTTTAGGTGGTACTCCGGATAGACGACGGCGTAAACGGTCGCGCAGAACATTGTATTTCTTAGAAAAGACCCTCTGCTTTGCCTTCGGATTAGTCTTGATGTGTTGAGAAGCCCCATTAACACGAAGATCAACGTTATTAGCGGTGGATTCCATCGTGGTGCGTGTTGGGTGTACTGCGACGCGAGAAGGCTGGGGGAATGGTTCGACAAATGCTGCACCTTCTCAATACTGAAGCCTTCGCAGGAGACCTACGGGAGCGGTCGAAGAAAAGACTCAACCAATTCAGCAATGAAAATCCACGCTATCACTTCCTGTCGGCCGATGATGACTTGCTCTTTGACCCCTCATATCACTACTTGCACAGCACTTCAAATTGCAGCTTCGGTGAAAAATCTCAAAGTAGTCCGGCTCCTGCTCGATCGTGGCGCTGATGGCAATGCTTCTGGAGCAGGTTTTGAAGCTACAGCACTTCAAATTGCGGTTTCCGAAGAAAATCTCAAAATGGTCCAGCTCAGAGAAATGCATATTGCTCAGTCAAGCTCCGGAGCATGCTTCAGCGACAAAACTTCCAAATTTATGTTTTAGCCGCGCATCTCAATTTCTCTCAGCTTTCGCCGCTTAATCAACATTTGCCAGTTCCAGAAAGCTTCATGCCTCGGACCAGGTCGCAGAAGAAAGGAAAGCATTTCCTGACATTTAGCTGGACAAGCTAGGCAAGTACCCGCTCATGATTTCCAAGTCATACTTATTTATTATCAAAAGCCGGACTAGTTTCAATCGTCGACCGCTCTTGCCCTTGCATCGCCTCTTCGACTGCTTATTCCTTTTCCAATATGTTTCCTGGTTTGTTATGGGGTAGAACTGACGGGTGGAAGAACATGGCTGTGGGAGGCATTGAGTTGCATTATTGTCGCGTTGGTCGGGCGAAATCGGCGGAACAATAAGTCTTTCAAGTATTTTAAAAACTTACCGCCAGAATCTCTGGGAGCCAGAGCCGACGCGCAAAAGGTGGCCTGCTAAAAGTTGCAGAGTAGCACCGCCTTCCAGTCGGGTTTGAGCTCAAAAGCTACCAGAGAGAGACGGTCACTGTACGGAGTAGTATGAATGACGATAGAGCGATGGAGATTTTTTTTACTCATTTTGTTTCTAAAAAACATGTAACCCGGCAAAGCAACAGGTTTGGCTGATCTCCATGAGTTGTTTGTCGGCGTGTGCCATTTCGACGACGATGCGATTGCTCAACCGTGGAAATAAAATTTGCCGCTTGATGAGCCAACTATCTGACCAAGGGAAAAATGCAATCAAGGATATCGTTTCCAAAGAAAAGGATTGGCGAAAAATTAGGTGGCCCCAGCCATCATCGCGTGTGTGATGAACTACAAAGCGTTTGCCCTATGTGGCCACAGTTGCTCAGCCCGCCCTCCCGTAAGAACAATTGATTCAGGTTACTTATCTCGGCTTCAACTCCAATAATTTGTATATCGCCGTCCAAATCGGGCTTGGCTCATTCGCATTACATTCTAAACTCACTAACACCATCGTTTACATCACCAATATCTCTGTGACGTACCATACAGTCTAGGTACAGTTGCTAATAAAATGCAGTCAAACCAATTCGCATTTACAATATACCGGCATTAAACACTTTATTATTGATCAATCCTCACGATACACAAAAGTCAAATCACATCTGCACCATGCCCCCAATACTAGACTTCAATTGCGCCATCATCACCATTGGCGAGGGTGGCATTGGTAAAGCCATAGCACAGTGCTTCGTATCCCTCAACAAAAAAGTATTTCTAGTCGGACGCACAAAATCCAATCTAGCACAAACCGCCAGGGAGAGCAAAGCATTGGGATACTACGTTCTCGATGTGGGCAAAATATCTAATATATCCCCTTTTGTAAATCGCATCACAAAGGAGCACCCGGGCAGGGCGTTGGAGTTAGCACAATGAAGAATGCAGAGGCGCCGTTTGAGACGTATTGAGACTAAACCTAACTAATTCCACGATGGAGATGGTCTGTGTGACGAGCAACGATCGCGGCATGCAAATGCTAAAGAACGAGGCCAGCCCCTTCATCGTGATGCCTCGACTTGGCAAATGCCATCATGAAGGAAGTTAAATCCAGCATCATGCTTGTTCCTCGTCATTCTGAAAGCACATCCCTGGCTATCCCCGCTCGGGCCCGGCCTCAGCTGAGGACGGCCGGCGATTTTAAGGGCGCCGTAGTGGATTCAGAATAGTGCGTAAAGAGTCATATCGTTACGTATTCTCGTAATGGCCGACCATGACGCGGGTGAAAGCAGATGAGCCCTCATGGTGCGTGAGACGTAGAAGTGGATTGAGGATCGAGCCTGGTGTCGTGGGCAGATGCAGAAGGGGAGCAGCAGCAACGACGGGTGGCGTACAAGCCCTGAAGCCAGACGGTAGACGCATCTACGATTGCAGCTGCAGCTGCAGTGACCACTAAAAATCGCTGGCTCTGTAGCAGCCTTAGGCGGGGTCTTGCGCTGCACGTCAGTGTTAGGCTTCATTTCTGCCCCTTCACGGTCCCCACAGTGCCATAATTGTCCTTGTCATCTCAATCTAGTGCATCTTTCTGAGTGAGACGCGAACCCAATGGTGGTGGGGCTGACAATAAGGTGTTCCGAATTCAGTACATTCCACAAACAATAGAACAAAGTATATAACGCCGAAAAGGATGCGCAAAGATTGAAAGAAGGCGACGGCAACGACTTGTTGTACAAGAACTTACTGGTAGACCAAATTACTCAACCCAAGGCAGATGGAGAAGATGTCCAGCGACGAGTCAGGCGACGAAAGTCAGTTCGAAAAGGGAACTCCCAGAGGACACAAGTTCCAAGACAAGAACGAGAAGAAGGTTTGTGACAAGCGTCCCTTGCTCAGCAGTAAGATTCGCTCCGTTGCGAAACTTATGTCACGGATGTTGGCCCTGCAAGGAACAGGTTTTGAGACAGATTGTTCTGCTCAACAACGTGAGGAACGCCGAATATCGAATCATCACTTCACTCGCTGTGACACGGACACGGGAGTAGGTTGCCGCGGAGCTTTTTTAAAGTGAGCAGTAGTTGGTTCACCGTGCCGTAGCCCGCTTCTGGCCCCCCAACGGCCTGGCACTTGGCAACTCACTGCCAGCTGCCCCGCACTGGCAGCCGCCGATATAGGACCCTTGATGGGCTCTGCCAGCCTCTATTACACCTAGCCAGCTCCTCAGCACAACACTGGCTCGCAGCGAGGATCTTCCCGCCCTCCACCTCGTTAGCGTCTTTCGGCCTGTTCCGTACAAGAGGGAGTGCCACCAATCGTTCGTCGAGGCTGTTCCACTCTGCGTGTATTAGATGGTGATTCTGTTCAGAGTTTGCGTCCTAGCCCTTGATTACATTGCAATCCTTACTTTTGTCTTGCCCAATTGAACGGAAGAGGATGTCAGTGGACGCCTCACCCCGTTCCAAGCGAGCCAAACACCAGTTCAGCCAAGAGCTGTCTGAAACATACAACAAAATCGATGCTATTCCATCGAGATCGAGTCGAAGTCCTTACAAAGCAAAAAACGACCTTTCCTTTGATGTAGCTGATAATGCAAGGTTGTTGTTCCAGGATTTCTCGTCTTCTTTTTCATCCTCGGCCCCGTCACAAAACACTTCATTTTCAACATTAAAAGGCATCTCAGCTGGGTCTTCAAACAACACCTCCTTCACCACAAATGATCCCATAGATGCAGAAGACGGCCAATCAGAATACTTCAGCAGTCATGAAATCCTTAGCGACACGGAAACTGGCTCTGAGAAGCTACAGCCGAGATGTGAAATACCCGAACATTTCGAGAAGAGGTTGAAGGATGTATTCCGTAAGTCAATTTTGGGGTTTGATCGTGAGGCGAAAAATTTATTTACGATGTGAGCATAGCTAGATCGAGAAACGGAAATTTTGATAACGTGCCATTGGCTGTCATTTGGGAAGCCAATCGATATGCCTCGCATTGCAGTGTGGACATCGGAGACATTGACATACATTACTGTAATTACACAAGTTATCGGGAATTTCTTTCGAGCATGATGACCCACGATACATTTAGTGGCAAACAACCTCCGCCCCCTACCAGTGAGGCAGTGTGGGAAGCTGCCTTGAAAACGTTCCAGAGTGGAACCGATGGCGTTGTGATGTCGGGCACGCTTGTGCCCGTGAAGCGTCGTGATGGACCGCTATTCCATCTCAAGCTCAATCCGTTACGTCTTGATAAATCCAATCGAATCTTCCGGCGCTTTGGATCGGACCGGTTCCTGGTCCTGAAGATACCCTCAACCTCTGACCTTCAGCGGATCACCAAATGTGGTGAGCGTTTAAAGAAAGAGTATATTGGAACCTGGTTGACAAGAAGGGGACATTACTTTCTGGGACGTCAGTGGTCTGCCTTCTTCTACAAGGCAGAGAAAGAAAAAAGCAAGAAGCACAGAGTAAACAAGGATGAAAAGCGAATCATGTGGTACAAAGTCTTCTTCTTTGCCTGCAGTGGAGACATGTTCCGCAAAAGTCCTAACGGGTCGCTCCCAGCACATGACGCTGCAGCCAACCTCGCTCAACGGCAGAGTGTCAGTCTTGATCAACTTGTAAAGTGGATGATCGGAGATTTTGCAAATTCGTCACAACAGCTGCCTAAGCTGTACTCGCGGATTTCGCTCAGTGAGTTCACAAAACGCCACTGCTAGTTTGACAAATATTTTCGGGTAAACGCAAGTTTCTGAAACAGTGCTTAGGTCTCAGCGATACCGTCCCTACGGTTGTTTTGGAGAAACATCAAATATATCATGCTAGAGAGGATATTGGTAGCCAAATGGTTATGAATGATGGGATTGGTCGTCTCTCCATAACCTTGGCGCAACAGATTGCCCTTTGCTTGGGTCTCGCCCGTATACCGAGCGCCTTTCAGGCCCGGTTCGGAAGCGCCAAAGGCGTTTGGCTGGTTGATCGAAATGAGCCGCCCCCTCTTGGATGTGACGACTGGATTGTGACCTATCCCTCACAGAGGAAGTGGGATTGCAGCCAGGACGATGCGGCACATCGAACTTTCGAGGTCATCACATACTCTTCAGAAGTACGGTCGGCCTCCCTGAACTTACAGTTCATCCCTTTACTTCTTGAGCAGGCGGTAAATAAAACTGAAATGGCAGAAACTATTAAGAAGCACCTTCATGCGACTATCCGGGATGATTTGTCCGTGCCGATTGATGCAATGTCCAACCCCGTTGAGCTACGCGGCTGGTTGGGACAGTCTCACGGTTCATCGGCGGATGACAACGCCCGTCCCCAAGAGCCATTGGGTGGCCGTTCCTACCGTTTGAAGGACTCTATGGCCGCGATGGTAGACCTTGGCTACACTCCCAAGAATAATGAATTGCTGAAGATTAATTGTCAAAGTCTGGTAAATGACACCGTGGAAGCCCTTGAAGGAAAGATGAACATCAAAATTCCTTGCTCCGCTTATGTGTTAATGGCCGTAGACTTCTCTGGGACCTTGGCAGAAGATGAGGTTCACTTATCCTTCTCCACGAGTTTCGAAGTCGATGGTTTCTGTGACACCATGCTCGAAGGTATGGACGTTTTGGTGGGTCGAGTTCCAGCGCATCTGCCAAGTGACATCCAAAGAGTAAAGGTTGTATCAAATCCACATCTTCGACACATCAAAGACGTAATTATCTTCTCGATACAAGGCAAAAGACCGCTAGCAGACAAGCTTTCTGGTGGAGACTACGACGGCGACAGAGTATTGGTTAACTGGGATCAATCTTTCGTCCAAAATTTTGGTAACGCTCATATGCCTGAGAAACAGCCCGATCTGGTGGAGCTAGAGCTTGTCAAAAAACTTGACTTACCCATGAGTAAACTCAAAAGGAAATATAAGACTGATGAAGACATATGTGCCGAGTTTATGTACGAAGGCACCTCCTTCAACATGGGGCAATCGATGCTGGGTATATGCACCAAATACAAAGATAACTATTGTCGCCTGATAGGCAGTGTAACGTCCCCGAAGATCACAAGGATAAGCATGCTTCTAGGTCTACTCGTGGACCAAGAGAAGCAGGGCTACGTGTTTGCAAACCACGACTGGCAAACGTTTCTGAAACTTCACGGGCTACCTTTGTTTATTCCTGAAGAAACACTGGGCACTAAAGTCGGAGAAAAGAAGCATATTATTGATGACCTGAGAGATGAGCTCGAAGCAGTCATTGAACAAACCAGGGAAAAGCTCGACGAGAACTTCGAAACCCCCAATGGCATGTGGTACGACCCAGACCTAACGAAGAGGTTCAATCATTATGACACGCGCTACCACTCAGAGCCGGACTGGGTCAAGCTGAGAAACAAGCTTCAGCAAGACATTGATCACTTAGCAGAACGGTGGAAGTCACTGAGTCGCGGTGAGAATGGTGAGCCATTTACTGATCGAATAGCCTCCTTTTACCCGCAGTGGCAACAAATCCAGCCCCCTGCCGAGCTGCGGACTTCCAAATTCGTCCAGATGCTACTGGAAGATGGGAGCACGAATCCCCATATCAGCAATTGGGAGCTCCTCAAGGCGTCTTGTGCTATCCAGCGACGCACGAAACACTCGAGCTTGTTTGTGTGGTATATGTCCGCGCATCAGCTTCTCCATTTGAAGCAACAAGCGTCATCGGAGCGCATTACGGGGGTGATCCCGGAGGTGTATGCCGCTTTGCGGCCCAACTGGAAGTACATCGCAAGGCTGCGGGCGAATCGCACAGGCGAGGCGGAAGAAATGCCATAGAATTCGTCGGATGAAGATGATGAACCGGAAGATAACTTGTGGCGATTGACGATTGATGATATGAACTGCAGCTGGAGCGGTCAACGTCTGCCAAGGCAAGCAGGGTTTCATGAAATTCGGTTGGATTTTACATACAGCATCATATGATGCATACACGCGGAAGGATAGACAAAACAAAGTAAACAGAACAATAGATATGCTTTCTGATCAACGTATTACTAGATGCAAGTCCCCAACCAAAACCCGAAAGCCCGCTAGAGCCAAACCATTGTATACCCTTCAGTGAGTCTGTAATATCTTTTGAGCTATGTTCCCATCTATACCGTAACAGCAGGCTCGTCCCTCGTCGCAACCAACACCTCATTTACAGCAACATGCTCCGGCTACGTAACAGCATACAAAATCGCTCCCGTAATATCCTCCGCATCCAGGACTTGTTGTGTTCAACTGAAAGGGTTGCGCTCAACCAGAGGGGTCAAATTTATGTATATTGATACTGTTGAAGTTGTATAATGTTGAAGGATCCGAAATTTCTTCTCTGACAGACCCGTCCAAATCCCTCTATCTATACACCTTTGTCCATGTTTCCTGCCTCAGACCCGAAGGCCGCATAATCCAACAGAACCTTTGCATCAGCTGGCTCACCGTACTTCTCAAGTGCCTTCTCATCAGTCGAAATGTTCACTGACCCCGCATCAACATTTCCAGGCAGGATAGTCCGGGCCGTGCCGCTGGCAGTTCTCGGTGCGGGGTGGCTGGCAGGTGGCTGGCAGGTGGCCGGCACCGCTGGGTTGGCGCAAGGAATGTCCGATTATCTGCTCCCTCACGGGGCGAAGACTGGCGTTATTCTTTGGCCGATAGAGCAAGTCGTGTGGTGCGAATTCGGCATAATATGGCCGCGTTGGGTCGCAGAAACAATTGTGGATTACGGACGCAAGTGCGTGTTGATTCTCTGGCGTGAGTAGCAAGAGGTGGCCAGGCACCGGTCGGTTTTGATGACCAGCGCCTCGAACTGCGGGGACCCTCCAGAATTAACTTGTACATACTCCGTATGCGTGGCAGACTTATAAGTAGCAACATCTACTAAACGTCTTCCTGTCTAGGACGTGAGTGTAAACATCTCTTGTTCTGCAATGTCTTTCTCCATGCTCTCTAAATGTGTTTGTACAGTCAACCTTGAGAAACGCGAGGTAGAATAACTTTGATTCGCGCTTGGAATATGCCTGGGAGTTCGGAATGAGCGCAGCCACACGGAGTACTCTTTCTTCCTTGGGTGCTGTCTGCTGTCTGCTGTTGGTGACCTCACCAAATGCACTCTGTGCCGCGTCAGCTCATAGTTATTTGCTTCTGAAGCCTCCCCGCTTTTGACACATTCACATTGTCGTCGTCGCGAAAGTTGTATTGGCTTGCGGCTTTTATGTTTCTCTCTTCCTTTCCTCGCGCTGTCTTCGTTTGCGTGGTGGCAACATGAAGCTTTACTTTGCGCTCAATCTGCTGGGGTGCCTGTCGGCGATTCCTGCGCTCGTCCACGCTGCTGCCCATGTCGAGTTCGACTGGGAGACCGTCACTGCGGCGGAGAGTCTGAAATATCACCCTTGCTATGATGGTCTGCTGTGTGCTCGTCTTATTCTGCCGCTGGATTGGAAAAACGAAACAAATACCGAAACTGTCTCAATTGCCATCATCAAGGTCCCGGCTATCGTGTCGCAGGATGACCCGACCTTTGGCGGCACCATCATCACCAACCCAGGCGGACCTGGGGGATCTGGAGTCGCCTACATTCTCGAGGCAGGTCGCCGTCTGCGAGATTTCATTGATATACCAGGCAAAAGGCACTACGAGATGCTCTCCTTTGATCCGCGGGGAGTCGCGTATAGCGCACCACTCATGGACTGCTTTACCGACAACAATTTGGCGCGCAACGCTCTGCTTTACGGACAACTGGGCAGCGGCTCTCTAACAATTAGCCATGCAGCATTTGCGCACGGGTTTGCAGTGGCCAAGGGCGAAGGCCAGCGATGCCAGCAGGCCATGGAAGGCTTTCTGCCTTTTGTGAACACACCTAGCGTTGCCAGAGACATGCTGGCCATGGTGGACAAAATCGACGAATTGAGACGAAATGAGGCTAAGAAGGGCCGACTCTCGGAGGATGAAGAGCCTAGGTTGGAACTACGAAGTGAGGGTAATGCTCAAGAAGATGCCCCGAGGCTTCAATTCATTGGCTTCTCCTATGGGACCATTATCGGCAACTACTTTGCCTCGCTCTTCCCCGGTCGCGTTGGCCGAATGGTTCTCGATGGAGTTTGCGACGCGGATGACTATGCCAATGACGAACCGGTAAGAAACAGCATATACTCTTGCTACATATTTTGTTGTCTTCAACAACAGCTGACCCGCTCTTGTGTTTAAATGCTCTAGGGGTTCCGCACCAGCACAGTCAATACCGATGAGATGGTGAACATCTTCTTCCAAGGATGCTTCGCAGCCGGATCTGACGCCTGCAAACTCTACCGGGTGGGAGATAAAAGGCCCTCGGATATCAGCGACCGTTTCTGGTCATGGGCTAATGGCCTCGATGAAGTTCCCATCACAACCTTAACCAAGGATGGTGCCAGCCTGATCTGGCGGGCCGGAGACATCCGTGCTGCTATCTTCATGGCTCTCTATAACGCTGATGATAGCTTTATAAAACTTGCGGAAATCCTGAACAAGGCCATGCGAGGAAGCACGGAGCAACTTGTCAGTGCGATAATGGCCGTATATGGCGTCACACCCCTCATGGATTCATGCACTGTTTCGAACCACACCAATGTTCTTTATTTTTCGCGTGATACCAACAAGGCTGTTATTTGCACCGACGGAGATGATGTAAGAGGTAAGAATATCACATCCTGGCGCATGTATCTCAAAGATCAGATGGCAACGTCACACCTCTCTGGGGAGCTCTTGACTGCTGCTAGCATGCAATGCACAGGCTGGCCCGCGCGGCCGAACTGGTTCTTCAAGGGACCTTTCAAGACACCAAGTGCTTCCAGGAACGCTTCCATGCCAGAGAAAGGCCGTCCCGCAGCGCCACTCCTCTTCCTCTCGAGCAGATGGGACCCGGTCACGCCTCTGCGATCTGCGAGAGCCATGGCCAAGAACCATCCCGGATCTGGTCTGATGGTGCAAGAGTCAATGGGGCATTCTGCTCTGGGCACGGGAATAGCCGGGCCGTGCACCCGCAAAGTTGTCTCGGAATACTTTGATAAAGGTGCTGTTCCGTCCGAGGAAACAGTTTGCGAAGGCATGCGCCGGCCGTGGGATCCTGTGCGTGGGCAGGACCTGGAAGTCGCTGAACATTTGGGCAAAATGCAGAAGCGCCGCACGGTACATAACCTTTTTGGAGTGTAGGAGGTTTTTCCTTTGGAAAAGCAGCCTCCTTTTCAGGCTGTAAATGAGGATACATATTATTTGTATGGCTCAAATCACCTGCTCTTAGGCAAACGTTGGTATCGGTCTCCCGTCAGGCATGGCTGGACCTGATGTGAGCGACATGCATTGCATGTGGGCTCTGTGGCAATTTAAAGCTTCTTCCGCACACGCCTTGCCACCCTCGCATGGGTGATGTCCGATTAATTATCATAGGCAGATATAAGAATTCCTTGCTTAGCTATATAATTTTTTTTTTTTTTTTTACTTTTCTACTTTTTTATATGTATGTAACTATTTTTAAATAGATAAAGCATACGTAATAAAGAGAGATTTATCTAGTGTAGGGTACAAAGTAAGCTAAAATAAAGTACACATAAAAAAGAATCTTTCTTTAAATACTTCTATAGTAATAAGTTTTAATAAATATTAAAGAAAGGTATAATACTGCCCCCGGGGGCGGTCCTACTTGGCTTGCGAACTGTCAGAGACTACTACTTGTGAGGGCATTCAGAAGCCACGTGATGTCGTGAGTCTAGTGACGCACCTCAGCCTATGGGAGGAGAATAGCATGCAGCTAGCAAACCCTTCACTGCGGGGTAACAGCGA